>RJWH01006976.1:0-46419 GCA_004363575.1 Solenodon paradoxus | reverse complement strand
TGCTTGTCTATAAAAAGGAGAAGCAGGTCTATAACAAGCCAAAGCAGGAAGGTAACTAGTAGAAGCAGGTTGAAATATGGTAATGAAAGCAATAAGAATTAGAAGCAGGTATATATCAAGGAGATGTGTGAAGCTATCATGGAAATATCATGAGAACAAGGAGTATAATAGGGCAGTAAAATTGTGGTAATGCAATAAAAAAAGAATGAGTGATAGCTAAGAGGGGAAGTCAAACAATGGAGATGCCGGGCCAGTAACCAATAATAAGTGAAAACACACTAAAAAGCAGGGAAAAAACATGGTGATAACTGCAATAATAAGCAGAGGCTGTTCCATAACAATGAGAAGCAGGCTGAAAAAAAGGAGAAGCAGAGTGATGACTAGGAGATGAAGGGCGATAATATTGTGCAGATCCATAAAAAGGGGAAGCAGGTAGATAACAAGGAGATGCACGTAGATAGTATGGTGCTAAAGGATGATAAAAAGAAGCAGGGTAATAACAGGGAGAAGCATTTTGAGAACAAGGAGAAGCAGATAAATAAAGAGATGAAGGGTGATAATACTGTGATGCAGCATGAAAACAAGGAGATTGAGGGTGATACCAAGTGATGCAGTGTCATAACAAGATGAATCAGGCCAATAACAAGTAGATAGATGCAGGACAATAACAAGGAGATTCAGGGCAACAGCATAGTGATGTTGTAGGATAACAACAGAATGGAGATAGATAACAAGAAGATTCAGGGTGATAACTAGAAAATCAGGGTGATAAAAAAGAGGCTGTTACATAACAATGAGAAGCAGGACAGGGTGGCGGGGGTCGGGGTGGGGGAAGGCATGGTGAAAAAACTGACATGAAGGGTGATCAAAGGATATGGTTGTCTATAGAAAGGAGAAGCTAATGCAAGTATATAACTATGAGAATCACATGTATAACAAGTAGATACAGGGAGATTATAGGAAAAGTAAGCCAATGACATGGAGATGCTTGTCTGTAAAAAGGAGAATCAGGTCAATGTCAAGGAGATGCTGGAAGATAACAAGGAGAAGAATTTCAATAACAAGTAGAGGCAGGATGATAACTGGTAGAAGCAGGTCAATAGCATCACGATGGAAAATGATAAGAATTAGAAATAGGGTTGGATGAAGGAGATGCAGGGTGATATCAGGAGATGTCAGGAAAACAAGAAGGAGCAGGGCTGTAACAAGGTGAAATCATGATAACAAGGAGAGGAAGGTCAATAAATAGCTAGGAGAGGAAGTCAAAGAACAGAGATTAAGGGACAGTAGAACTAGAATAAGTGTGAAAATAAGGAGAGGCAAAATAACACAGCAATAATTGCAATATAAATAGATGCTGTTTGTTATCAATGAGAAGCAAGTTGAATAAAAGAAGAAGGGTGATAACAAGGATATGAAGGAAGATGAAAGTAGGTGCAGTTCGATAAAAAGGGGAAGTAGGTCAATAATAAGGAGATTCAGGCCAATAACAAAGAAATGCAGGTCTCATAGTATACTGATAATTGGCTATAACAAAGAGAAGCAGGGTGCTAATTAAGACATGCATGTTGAGATCAAGGAGAAGCAGTTAGATAAAAAGGAGATGAAGGGTGATAAGATTGTGATGTAGAACAATAACAAGGAGATGCAGGGCTATAATAAGTTGATACACTGCCAGAAGAAGGAGAGTCATTATGAGATCAAGAAGATGAGGGAGATAGCATGTTGATTCAGTGTCATAACAAGGAGATTCAGGGCAATAACTAGGAGATCAGAGTGATAAAAAGGAGAGGGTGCTCCATAGCAATGAGAAGATGGTCAAAAAAAAAGGAAAAGCAGGGTGAAAAATCTGTGATGAAGGGTGATAAAGTATGTTGGCCTATAAAAAGAAGCAGGTTGAAGAAAAGGAAATGTAGATATGTAACCAAGAGAATCAGATGTATAAAAGTAGATGCAGGAGGATTTTAAAGAAAAGCAGGCCAATGAAAAGGAGATGCTTGTCTACAAAAAAGGAGAAGCAGGTCTATGTCATGGAGATGTGGGAAGATAACAAGGAGAAATAGTTCAATAACAACAAATGCAGGAAGAAAATGAGTAGAAGAGGGTCCATTTATAGGGATGGAAAGTGATAAGATGGAGAAGCAGGGATATACCAAGGAGATGTAGGGCAACATCATAGAGATCTCATGAGAACAAGGAGGTGTAGTGTGGTAACATGGTGATATCATGATAAGAAGTGGTACAATAGGGTAGAAAGTAAGTCAACGATAGTAGATGAAGAGCCAGTTGACCAAGAATAAGTGTGAAAACAAGAAGGCCATAATAACATGGTGATAATGGTGATAAAAAGGAGAGACAGAACAATGAGAAGCAGGCTGAAAACAGTGAGAAGCAAGGTGATAAGAAGACGAAGGGTGATAATAATAGACAGCAGATTAATAACAAGGGGAAACAGGTATATAACAAGGAGATGTATGACTACAGTATGGTGATAAAGGGCAATAAAAACAAGCAAGGTGATAGCAAGGGGAAGCAGCTTGAGAATAGCAGAAGCAGACAGATAAAAAGGAGATGAAGGTCAATAATAGAGTGATTCATTACGATCACAAGGAGATTGAATGCAATAGCAATTTGATGCAGTGTGATAAATAGGTGAAACAGGCTGATAACAAGGATATTAGGGCATAAAAAGTCATTGGAGTATCAGAATAAGTAGATTCAAGACGATATCAAGAAGATGGAAAATTTCAAGTTCATTCAGTGCCATAATAATGAGATACAATGTAATGTCAAGGACATGCAGGGAAATATCACAGTGATGATGTAGGATATCAAGCAGTTGCAGGCTGACAAGGAGAAACAGGATTACAGCTGGAGAAGCAGGTACCTACACTGTACTAGGTGCTGTGCAGTAAGCAATAATAAGCAAGTTGTAGACATGGTCCCTGCTAATCTGAGGCATACAATCTAAATATTTCTCAGGAATTACTCCTTGGTTAAAAATCAAATCTGGATTTTTATCCAGTATTTCAATGACCATTCTTTAAAGTCAGTATTTTAAAGAAAAACATTATATGCCACATTTATCATAGTATACAATTTATTCTTAGTAACACCAAATTCATTGCTCTCAATAAACAACCTTTACCTTTAAAAAAATCACTTTACCTTCCCCTTATTCTGGCTCAGCAACAGGATTTGATTTTGTGGACAATGATATGGTAATCAGAGTTAAGTCATGACACCAACTTATCAATTCCAGCAGATCTCATTGTAAACATTTGGACTTTCTGGCCATACTGCCTTCTAAGTGGAGATAACTTTCAATTTTAAAGCAAGATTGAACATCTGAATTGAATGTCACCTATACTTGGGAATTACCTACTAAATTATTAAGAATCAACTAGAGTCATTTCCCTGCTTTCTATACCTACCCTATAGTACCAAATTCTAACCATATATTTTACACCAAAATAAATGATTATATTTTCACCTCAGTATGTAAGTATGTATATCTTCAGTCAACTTAGTTTTGAATAGATTGGTGAAATTATTATATAATTGATGCAGATATGTCAAATACAGGTTATCTACATTAGAATTCTTGCAATATATTAGGGAAATATGCAAGATTTTCTTAACTATAAGAAGTTCTAAAATCTCATTTTACAAATTGTACTTTACTGGCCTTCCCATTCGATCTACATCGATACATAAAAGAAAACCTAACATCAGTGAACTGAGATTTATCTTTTTCATTATTACTGTAATATAAAGTTAGATTCCAAAATAGAGAAGATGGATATGAGAAAATAATGAACAATTTCATCTAAATGTTCAGTAAGTCTACTGCCAAACACAGTATAGCTTGTTACTACTCTAGTACACCTTACAGTATAAAAGATAAATTAGTGTCCTATAATCTCTTTTGATTTCTATTAATATAAATTAAATATTTAATCATAAAGAACTCTTCATATATGATGTATTAAAAAAGCTAAAGTATAAAAGCAGATAATCTCATCAAAATTGTGACAATGTTTTGCTTATCAATAAATGCATACTTACAAAGTATCGAAAACAATTTAATTTCTAAATAAAAGGGAAAATTTTCAATGCAATTTTACCACATTTTACAGCTAGAAACCACGTTTAGACTTTCCTTTAAGAGTTTTATTTAAACTTAACTTTATAAACAACTTTTATTCAATGGAGCTGTGTAACTGTAATTTAAGTTTGCACTAGAATTAAAATTCAACTAAAGAAACAAGCCAGAAGATTTATCTCCCAGACATAAAAAAAAAATTAAATGGACTGTAGAGGTCAATATAAAATTGAATCTAATTTTCATGATGAAACAATTTAAAAAAGATGGATAGGTTGTATCAATGTCAATAGTTATTGGGGAAAACTGGACAATGAGTATATGAGATTTATCTGGATTATTTACTATAACTGCATTTACAGCTATGCGCCAAAATTAAAGTTTAGTTTTAAAAACTAGTTTCTTTCAAATATAATAAGTTTTTTTATATCTTGAAGTAGACATTTATATGTATAAATAAAATAGATTAGTAATGAAATGCCTAAGGACAGTTTTCAAAATCTGTAAATATTACATTAAATATCAAATGATGAAAATAAACTTCAGATCTTTCCTATGAACACACAAATAAATATCCTAAGATTGAATTCATGCTAATTAAAAATATATTATGTGTAATAGGAATAATATATCACCACCCATGCAATTTATAAAATTAAAAGAAACTTCAAGGTGGCATACAGCTTATTTTCTGAAGCAGACTTTAATCATCTCTGTATGGCATAATGATTAGTTTGAACCATCTATCCATTCACATTCTCTATGAAAATAAACAAAATCATTCATTGTATTATACACATATCATTTCTCCTCATCAGTTACTTTATACCTACAGAAGCTCAATGGAAAATTTAGATTGAGAACAGTATGTGCATATTATGATAAATTCATAAGCTCTTTTTCTCTTATTAGTCAAATAAGTTTCTTCCTCTTAGGCAGGTGTACTAAGAATGAAACTCAATTGGAAGTTTTCTCCAACAAATAAAATGTTTATGTAAGCATATCGGTGTGTTCTTTTTTGATGAAATCTAATTTAAGGTATCTCTGGATTTTTCTTAAGGGATTAGGCAAAAAAACCCAAAAAACCCCAGAACAAAACAAAACAAAACAAAAACCAACACAGATGTTTTCATCACAAGTACCATTTACCAAGCAACCCAAAATGTGTGACATTTACATTAGACATGAAAACAGTAGAATACTTGATTGCCTAAATTTGTACCACTACATACTCATTTCCACTGCTCTCAACTGGATTCCCAGTGCTGCCAAGAAAAATGTATTTCTCTTTCAAGTCAATCCATCACTCTTCAAAACGATGATTTCAATCTTTTCCCACTTGCACCACCTTCTAAATCATTCTTGGTTGTCTTTTACTCTGTTTTCTTCCTTGAGATAAACAGAATTCATGGACAGGAAACAATACTGTATCCTTCTCTAAATCAGCCCAAACAAATGTAAACCATGGCTGCTTCCTCAATGTGCTCAAGAGGAATTAAAGAATCAATGATCCAGTTTCCTTCATCTTAAATTATTCATGCAATCGATATTCCAGACTCAATATTTTCATTTTAATCTTTTTTAATCGGAGTGTTAATATTCCTGATTCTGTCTTCATTTCTTATGTATTCCTTCCTCAATATCATTGCTGCTGCTTTCGTGACTCAACCATAATATTTTCAATCATGATGGAATCAAAGAGTGGGTCACAATGATGCTCTTACACCAGCACTATTTCTTGACTTTACAAGACTACTAGAGGGTATTTAGTGCATTCCTGTTCTGAAAATGTATAGTCTCCCATGGTGTTCCCTGGGAGATTTCATATAGATATCAAGAAGGATATTTCTTATGGAATTCTTTTGGGATTAATACCCAGGAAAGGAGTGGAAACATCACAGGGCAAGGGAAGACAGGGAGCTGTACATAGCTTCAGTCCATGGAGATATCAGATTATATCATTGCATGCCGTAGTTCTTTGGAAATTTGCAAAGCCTGCTTAACAGCTTTTCTTATTCATTAGTAACTTCCTTTAGGATCTTCTAACAAGTTTCTTCTGACCCTGGAGTTGTAAGTCATAGTACTTTTTAATGTCTTTATCACATATTTGGAAATAATTCTGTTATTTTTTATCTCATGTATAAACTTAATGATTTTTTTGCATATGTGATTCTAAAATGTTAACTGGCTCTTACTTGCATCTGCATTTTCTCCCATTATAAGTAGCTCAGGCCCTCTGCAGATCATTCGAGTGTATCATTGTTTTCAGAGAAGAGAACATATTTTAACCTCTTGTGGTGTTATCCTCTCTCATATTTGCTTTATCAGTCTATATTTGAAAATAGCTTAATTCTGTTGGATGTGCTCTGTGTTTCTTATATGATCTATTGTGTTTATGCTTAATTTCCCTCTCATTTGGCAGAATACATTTTTCTAATCTGAATATATTTTTAATGAAATCATAGCTAAGAACAGAAAATGTCATCTAAAAGCTACTCTTCTTTTACTTTTCTTGAAAGATATTCTACCCAAACTCTTTACGCAACTGCTTAAAATATTAGCTACTAATTTATCTTCTTAGCAATTCAACTTTGACTGATGAACTAATAAATACAGGTCACTGAAGATATCTAGAAAATGAATCTTACCTTCATATGTACAAAGTATTCTTAACATAGAATTACTTGTGTTTGCAAATAAAGTATAGGATAACCATTTAAATTTCACACAAAAAACAAATATTTAGTATAAGTATGTCCCAAATTATTTGTGGTTTATCTAAAGCTAAATTTAAATAGGTGCCCAGTAATTTATTAAGTACCCTTATTCAAATGGGATAACTCTCTTTACCTTTGGTCTTAAACCTTAACTGGGAATCCTACAAGAACACCATTAGTTTCATCTGAGAAGCAAAAACTCATTAAATAAAGGACAGGTTTTATTTTCTCATACTTGAGTCTTTAAAGTATTAGAACTACAATCTCAGGAATATAGCCACCAGTAGTGGCTAACTTTCGGTTTCTTAGAATTTAGAAGCATGAGTCATCTCTTTTTCATTGGCCCCTTTGAAATTAACTCAATCATTCAATTTATAAGCATGATACTATGATTGACACTATGACAAGTACCACACTATTAAGATACCCAAAGACACCTTATAATATTCTATTTATAAATTTTAAGTCAAATAAATGGGGGAAAAGTGTGTAAGAATATGATTTATTATTGACTTCAATACCTATAATTTATCTTTTGATTGGTTCATGCTTTTGAATAATTTATGTTCTCATTATTAAAATTAGCCTGTGCTATGAAAGAATTAAGATATACAAGTATAAATTTCAGAAGAGATGTTGGGCTTTCATAGCTTAACACCCAGATGTCTCCTCTGTATAATCAATCTCTCAGAAATATTTGAAGTATGGTCTGGAAACCCTGGGGGTAAAGTCCACTGAGATCCTCTGAAGAGATATAATAATCACATCAAATTTTATAATAATCATACTATTTCCTTTTAACTCTCTAATTCTCTCTGTTACACAGCTGGATTTTCCAAAGGCAGTATAGCAATGATACCTCAACAGATTGAAAGTAGAGGCAGATACTAGAATTCAAATGTCCTTTCTTAAGTAATTGATTTATAAATATATGCATACATACATATTATTCTCACTATATTGTTTTGAAAATTATAATTATTTATAAACCTTATTCATATAAAGTTCATTACTCAGATTTAAATTAAGGAATAAATATTTTTGAGAATTTGTTTTAATTTTAATATATCGATATGAATACATAAAACCCACATAAGCAAAAATTCTTTGGGATCCTGAATAATTAAGAGTATAAAAAAGTCCTGAGATAAAAATGTTTGAGAAGCAGCAATATCCATTCACATAGCTTTAAATACCAACCTCCTTCTACCAGTGTCATCAAACTTTACAGTATGTTCAAGTGAAGCCTGTGTATCACAACTTTTTGATGGCGGCTTTTCTCCATATATAGAATAAAATATAAATCAATGTTTGTGACTTATCAGGTCACAAGAGATCTGATCTTTGCCTCAGTCACAAAATTTCATTTTCTATTACTTCCCACTTTCTCTGCTTGACTCGCACTGGCCATGTAAATGGTTATTTAAATACCTCAGGAATGGTTTCATCTCAATATCTTGCAAATCCTTTTGTCTGATATTCTCTCCTGAATGCCTTGCCTCTTTATTTCATTTGGATGTGTAAAGTTTTTCTTTAGAAAGATATTCTCTGGTTATCCATTAGAAAATTTATCTTGTTACTTCTTTTTTCCCGGATTCATATTTATGTTAGACCCATCATAATCCAAAAATTAAAATATGTATTTGTTTATATTAGGCCTCCGGACAAGTGACACAAGAATAAAGAGTTAAAGACATGTCTATTTTCATTCATTACTTCATCCCTAAAAACTTTCAAAAGGTACATTGCAGACCTAGAAATCATTTGCTTTCTTTGTATATTGAATGCATATGATTTCATAAATTTTTTTAAGAGAAGAATTTATTTTCAGATTTTTCAATTAAAGGGCATTTCCCTTAAGTGAATTCTTTAACTTTAATAATTTAAGAAGACAGATTGAATATATAGCAACAATATTGAGAGTATTTGATTACCTATATCCAAAAGAGAGTAACTGAATTTTTATCGTTAGACTAGCGATCTGACTTCTACATTGTTTGAAAATAAAGGCACATGCAGTGCCTTATATTTACATTGATTTATGTAGATCAGAAATAATTCAGGCATCAAAATGAAATCAATGTTGTATACAACAATATTGAAGAGAGTAATAATGAAATAATTTAAAGCTAGACATTAGCAACTTTAGATCTAATTTATGTTTTGAATATCAAAATCCTTTATTCATTCAATGGTTGATACTATGGGATAGATATTGAAGAAAAAACACAAATTATGGTGACTAATTTCATCAAATGTAAGCTAAATGAATGAAAAATATTTGTAGAATAAACGCAGTGAGTTCACTGTGGGACACTGAATTTGAAGTGGATAGAATACCCACAAGGAAATGTCCAATAGGATGGTTGAAAGTGGAAATTTTGGCAGAGAAAAATGGACTTCACAGCAATTAGCTTAAGCATAGATGCCAATGAAATGGCAGAAATTACTTAAAAGAAAATGTAAACTGACAAAAGTCCTTTATTATGATTCTTGAAACCAGGAGACAGGATTTTTAGAGCCCTCTAGATGGAAAATATTTCACAATAGGGAATTACTAAGATAACTTCTGATATACTTGACGTGTTTACTGTGGATTTTCCCTATACTCAATGCAATCATTTCAACTATGATCACTTATATGATGTTCTTAGCATTTAACAATGTATTATTGTAGCAAATTTTATTGTATTTTGACCTCTCAAGAGATCGAATAATTATTTCTATTTTATACAAAACTTCAGAAATTTAAGAGGTGAGGTCATAGCTAAATCATTGCTTCTTAATTCATAACCATTTTGATGATATATAGTATCAACACTTTCAATGAACTTAATGTGATTTTCTCCATGCACTTCACTTCTAGTTATTTCTAGTTCTTCTATACGATTTTACTGGAATATTTACTTCAAAATAAATCTCTTCACAAACTATCCTCCCCAACTGAGACAATTGCTAGTAATTATCCATAGCTACCTAATATCCTCTAACCCCACAGATCCTGGGAGTGCTTCTAACAAAATTCCTTCAATAGTTTCTGTAGACTTAATTTTGAAGACATCTCAGAGTTCTAGTTTTGATTATAGAAACAATAATATTTAATGTCATTTTCAAACATTTAGAATAACTTATTTCCTGCAAAAATTTCTTGCAGGAATATGGGAACAAGAATTCACTTAAAAAAGCAGAATTTTATTTATTTTTTCTCATAGTAGTTTGCTAACATTTTATAGAGAACCATACTTCTACAGCATGTTTAATAATTACTTTAAAGTTTTTTTTTTAATAAATGGGTTATTACTTCATGCGTTTCCAGAAATTTAAGGTTGTTACTACTAGAAAACTGCTGAAAGTAAAATGGAAGAGCATCATGAAGTGATCACATGAAGATATGGCGGTGTACATTGCACCAATACAAAGGTAAGACAATTTCTCTGATACCTATTTCAGACCTACATTTTAAACCAAGCTCCCAAAATTGTATGCCATGAAACATTAGAAAAACACTATTGATATGTTTTAAAGGTCCTCACTAATTATTTTATATAATTATTAACTTGCGACAGAATAGGTTCTAAGTATATTCTACTTGTTTTCCTGTTTGTATTTTTTGGTACTCTGTCCATACAGTTTGTGTTAGAAATGCATGGTTATAATCTTAATTTGTATGCTATAGTCTATGTCTAACTATTTAGCAGGTATACCACAGTTTACAGTAAACTAAGTATTTGGATAATGTTAAAATTTAGAAAAAAAAAAGCCACATGCAAATAAATAAAACATTTATAGTGTATACCTTAAAATACAAAAGAAACTCAATTCAGGGTTTAAAAATAAAATTTGTTATAAAACATAACATCGATTAATTTTCTTCCCTTATTAAGTTTTTCACAATACCCTGACAAGCTGCATCTCCCTTATAAAGGTAATCTAAATGGACATTTCACTTTATAAATTGTAGTAGCTGTAAGAGGCTACTCTCAGAAAACAGAAATATCTTATTTTTAATGACTTATTTTAAGGACATTTACTACAGATTAAGATTTACTTCATACTTTATCAAGCAGTTGTTCATCTGAGCAACCAATTATAGCTTTTAGTTAATCAAACCTTTCTAACTGAAGACAGTGCTTCCCACATTATCTGACGCAATTCATGTTATTATTGGGACAATGCAAGTGAAAGGATTTTCAGTATTATAACTATGAAATATCATGATATATTACTAAAAATAAAATTGGAGGTAGGATGCCTAGTGATTAAAAGTGTAGGTTTTGGCATCATAAAGACATTGGATATGAATCTAATCTCTGCTCCTCTTCAGCTCTGTACCTTGGAGAAGTTATGTTAGCAAGTATATTAAAAATAGGAAAATACTAATGTGGGGATTGTAATAATTAGACAGTTTATTACTGAGCATTTATACAGTTTACTATCCCTAAAATGAACACATTTTCAGGAAGAATCAATCTATTCTGTTATTAATAGTTAATATTTCTAAAGTGGTCTAAAATTTGATTCAAGTGTTTAGAAATATAAACAAATATGGAAACAAAAAAGTAGAGAAGCATACCGTGCTATAATGCGATCATTCGTTTTTTTTCTCTCACCTTCTTCCAAATTAGTAAATTTTCAGCACTTCATTTTCATTTCTACAAGAATCCAGGAAGAGGTTCACATAGTTGTCATTGTTTTTAATCTTTAAAATGTTGCATTAGTTATAAACGAGGCTCATATAACTACAAGAACAAACTGTTCTTGTCAACATTTAATGATAAAAGTGAGGATATAGAGAAAATGATAAAGTACACTTAGTAAAACATAAACAAGTGAGGAATACAAGCACTGAGTATATAGGAATTACTTGTATCTTATTGCAGTGTTTCTCTGTTTGAAATTATTCCAAATAAAATATTAGCAAATATAAAAGAAAAATTAAAACACATTTTAGATAGTCTAACTGTGAATAAATTACCAACAGATATTCACTTGAAAAAAAAGACAACAAACATATGATGTTATTTCTGTAAGATAGAAAATAATCATAGAAGGAAAGCTGGAGGCGCAAAGATGTTTTGAACAAAAAGTGGTAAATATGTGGACAATCTAGATACACATAATCTATGTGAAAAAAACAAGAAAATTTAATTTGTGGAAAAAGAGAATGATAGAATTAAAATATGGGGCAACAATAAGATGAGATCTATGGCAATTGCTTTAAAATTTTCTAAGTTCCAGTGTCATACCAAAGGGAATAGAAATATTGAATAACACAACTTTAAATATACCTGCTAAAAGTTTGTTAACTGTTAAAGTAATAGAATTTAAAAAACCACACAACTTAATGTCAAAAATATAGTAAAGGTGAAATAATGGAGATATATGTAAAACAAGAAATAAGATGGTAATGAATACAACTAATCCTAATAAATTTAAATGAATGAACTTTACAGTTAAAGGTTACACTAAGTTAAAAAATAAAATACAAAGCTATGCTATTTACAAGAGTTACAAGCACACCAATATGAGGTACATACCTCAATAATAAACCAGGACCTGTCCTAAAGTAACCTATACATCAAATAGATATTCAGCAAGCTTTAATAATGAAGGTACATTGTGAGTTGTCACAAAGTTGGTAGACTCAAATACCCAGCAGTTACTGTGTCTCTATTTTGCATGACTAGAGGGATAGTTGGCCTATTTTAATGCACATGGTGATTGTTAAGAAAGTGATGTGCATTGAAATGAGCCAGAATCTGCTGCCAGAGAAAATAACTTAAGGAAACAAATCATTGTATTTGGCTGAGAATCAGATAGAAGATGAGAAAGAACAGTTCTCTTAAGTCCTCATGCACATTTTACAACACATTTCATACTGGTCAGCAGTTGCTGTCATAGAACTCAGGTTGTTTTATTCTGAAACTTCATTTAACTTTTGGTATTTTAAATAAGCTTCATAATACACTACCTCATATTGTCATTCTCTACATGATTTAATCCATTAGATGGGATTCTTATTAGCCTATTTAACATTCATTTTCTTCTTTCTCCTGATAAATTATTTGTAGTAATAGAAAGTGAGCATGTATTGAAAAATCAACCTCTGGGACATATTCTAGTGACTGAGGGTGCTCAGGTGAGATACTAGTAGGTACAGATAGGTCCCATCAATATTTTGATATTTGTATTTAATTGTATTAAATTATCTTTCAATGTGGTTCATGGAAAGAAGATCTTGCATAACCTAGTTTATATTTTTTCTAGAAAAAGTGAGATAATACCAATACTAATCAAATTTATTTGTGTTCAGGAATGTCTTGATGTATAAGTTAATAAAGAAATAGAAATCTTTTCCTAGTTTCCTTACTTAAAATGTCTTTCAGCCTCTTTAATAAATGGTGCTGGAAAAACTGGACAGTCATATGCAAAGGTTGAAACTAGACTACCTACCACTATACACAAAAATTAAAATGGATTAAAGACCTAAATATAAGAAGATATCATAAAATACATAGAAGAAAGGCAAAACTTTATTTGACAAAGACTTAAGAGACATATTTGGGAATTCAACTCCCATTGCAAGGCAAATAAGATCTAAAATAAACTAATGGGATTATACAAAATTGAAAAGCTCTACACAGTGAAAGAAACTCACATAAAAACAAAAAGGGATCCAACTGAATGGGAAAGGATATTTGCTTTCACATCTCAGATAAGGGGTTGATATCTAAAAATATACAAATAACCAATAAAATTGGATGACAAAAAACAAGCAAACTAATCAAAAAATGGGCTGATGACTTTAATAGACACCTCTCTAAGGAAGACATACAAATGGCCAACAGGTTGCTGAAAAGATGTTCTACTTCTCTTATAATTAGGGAAATGCAAATCAAAACAACATTGAGATATCACTTCACACAGGTAAGAATGGCCATTTTCAAAAAAAAAAAAAAAAAAAGGAAACAAGAAGTGCTGGAGAAGAGGATGTGGAGAAAAGGAAACACTAATTCACTGTTGGTGGGAATGTAAAATGGTGCAGCCACTATGGAAAGAACTATGGAGAGTCCTCAAAGAATTGAAAATGGAAATTCCATATGATCCAGTTATTCCCCTACTGGGCATTTACCCTCAAAACACAAAAACACTTATCTGATGAGCTATATGCACCCCCTTGTTAACTGCAGTACTAATTCACAACAGCTAATACCTGGAAACAACCTAAATATCCATCAGATGATGAGTGGATAAAGAAGATATGTTATATATACACAATGGAATACTATGTGGCCATCAAAAAGGGACAAATCCTATCATTCGCAAGCAAGATGGATGGACTTGGAAATAATTATGCTTAGTGAGATATACCAAAAGAAGAAAAACAGACACATATGATAGCACTCATATGATATGTACAGAGATAAAAAAACAAATATATGATATAAATTAAACAACACTAAACATGAAGAGAGAGAGAGAGAGCATTTTCAAACACTACGGACTCAGTGGTGGAAGACAAGAAGGCAAAACAAAGGGAACCGAAGTTATGGGGAAGGGGTGGGGAAAATGGGATAAAGACAATTAACTAAATGAAGGAAGACAAAAAGAGGAATATTGGTAAACATTCTGTGCTTTATGTAAATGAAAAATACTATTCTATATGCCTCAAAACAAGTTAATGTTAAAATGCAATATCCTTTCAGTAAAAAAGTAAAGTATTTTTACCAAAAAGATACACATTTCAAATATCTGTTGGAAAATGCCAAATATTTTTCTTGTGGAATACCTCAGTTAGGCATTTATATGTTGAAATATTGATATTATTTATATCACAAATAACATTTATCATTCAAGAATAGATTCTGTACTTTAGTATAAAGACTATTTTATTTTTAACAATACATGACAAGGTTTTTGGAAAAGAGCACAGAGAGACCTTTGTGTGAACTAAAGATGTGTTTTTGCCAAGCTGAGGCAGAATATTATATACCCCGGGAACGGGATTTTCTGCTTTCTAGTTTTGATATATGTGATATGGATTGATAAGGAAATGTTTTTTTTTTTGCTAGCTTACCATTAGCATGTCTTCAAGCTGGTTGGTTCTAGCGTGTCTTTGATAGGGTGGTTCTAGCTTATCTCCTGCTGACTTGTACATCCTGCATCCTTGTTCTTAAGGCCCCCTGCTTTCCCCTATGTTGTCCCTCATCATTTTACCCTTCTGATCAAATAGGACAAAAATCCTTTTGATGCTTAGGGGCGACGGTAAGTTCTTCTGTATCTGCTTCCTGCTGGACATGGGTGTAGAGATGTCCCTACCTAGGGCCCAGTCTGTTCTATCCTTAGAGTTACTATGAAAGTAGGGTGTCGGGGGCCTGTAGAACAATGGAATGCAGGATAGGCAGAATCCAGCAGATGAAGTTTTTGTCCCAAAGGTCATAGCTTTGACTTACTCTTAGTTGTAATTTAATTGACTCAGCAAGAGGAAAAGAAATTACTAAAAGATAAAGAAGGCATGGTGCAAGTATGAGAAGGATGAGACCAAGGAGGGGTCCTAAAATGGGGGGTGATACATAAAAATTTTTTCAGGCGAATTTCCAAATTTATTGGCACCAAGAGGCTCTCTACCTGTCCAGATATGCTAATCTAATTATAACGTTTCTCCAGGGACATTATGCAGACTCCTTCCTGGACAGCTGTCATCATGTCAAGACCTTGGGTGGGTCAGTAAGACCACTTACACTTAAGTATTTTCCCTTGGGGTTCTAATATTATCCTTCTAATGTTAGATTAAAACCTTTCTTTATTATTGTTCTATTTTCTTCATCTCTAAATAAGAGAAGTGAAATTGGGGGAATTAGTTGGACAGGAAGTAGGGTCATTTGAAGACCCTGGTATTTTGAAGATTTGACAGCCTTGTCTGCAAAGATATTATCTTGAATTTCTGTTGTTACATTTTTCTGATGGCCTCAACAATATATTTCATCTATTCCTTTCCCCCACCCTCATCATGCCCCATTCCATAATGTAATCTCAGTTCTATTGCTTCAGGTCTCTTCTGGTGTTATTGCTATATCACATCACTGGGCTATAGTACTGAAAGGTAGAGAACATAAAGCAATATTGCATATTATATATGTATACATATACATATATAATACTGAAAGTTATGGTAGGTAAAACTATTGAATTTTTAATTTTTTAAAATTTCAGTGTGGAACACAATGTTCACAGATAAGTTACTTTAAGTTTCCTTTCAGACTCTTTTTGTACATATTGAGGTAATTTGATTTACAAAATAATATACACCCATGTTCTATTGCCTCAGTGCTCTGAACTAGTGATATCTATCAAGCCACTGGGCTATAGTACAGAAAGGGAGAGGACATAAAACATGGCATTTAAAAAATATCAGTTGAGGAACACAGTGTTCACACAGAAGTCACTTTAAGATCCTTTCAGATTTTTTTTTATTTTTAGTATTTATTGAGGTAACTTTGCTTGTCTACTGTTTCCCATTCCCAAATTTATGTCACTATACCCTGCTCACCATCAAAGTACCAAGAGTTCTTCCTCATTCTCCACTGGAATTTGCCAGTTTCCCCTGCTCCCATCCTCCTCCCATTCTCTGGTGTAATCTCAATTCTATTGCCTCAGTTCACTTCTGGTGTTATCACTATATCACATCACTGGACTGTAGTACTGAAAGGGAGAGGACGTAAAGCAGTATTGCATCCTCTAAATTTCAGTTGTGGAACACAATATTCACATATAAGTCACTTTAAGATTCTTTTCAGGCATTTTTCTTTCTTTTTTGTATGTGTTGAGGAAACTTGATTTAAAAGATAATATACACTCATGTTCTATTGCCTCAGTGCTCTGAATTAGTAATATCTATCAAGCCACTGACTATAGTACAGAAAGGGAGAGGACATAAAACAACATGGCATTTAAAAATATCAGTAGAGGAACACAACGCTCACACAAAAGTCACTTTAAGATTCCTTTCGATCATTTTTTATTTTGTATGTGTTGAAGTAACCTGATTTACAAAATATAAACCTATGTGTGCTGACTTCCCCTTCTCAAATAAATGTCAATACACCCTGCCTACCATCAAAATACCAAAAGTCTTCTAACATTACCATGGAACCCTTCTATCTCTTGTCCCCACTCCCATCTAACCACATTCCCTACTGTACCTCAGTTCTACTGGCTCAAATTTCTTAAGAAAACTGGTGATATCATTAAATCAAAGTCCCTGGGCTATAGTACTGAGAGGGAGATGATATAATACAACATGGCATTTTAAAAATATAAGTTGAGAAACACAATGTTCACACAGAAGTCACTTTAAGATTCATTTCAGACATTTTTTGGTATGTATTGAAGTAACCCAATTTACAAAATAATATAAATCTATGTGTGCAGGTTTCTCATTCCCAAATATATGTCAATACATCCTGTCCACCCTCAAGATACAAAGATTTCTTCCCCATTCTTGACTGGACCATGTTACACCTTTCCCCCAAGCCACACTGCCATATTTCCTAATGTAACCTCAGTTCTATTGCCTCATTTCTCCTCAGGTGTTAAAATTATATCACATCACTGAGCTATATAGTACAGATAGGAGGAACACGTATAGCAATATTGAATTTAAAAAATTTCAGTTGTGGAACACAATGGTCACACATTAAGTCACTTTAAGATTTCTTTCAGATATTTTTTCCTTTTTGTATGTATTTAAGTAACCCAATCAACAAAATGATATAAACCCATATGTGTATGTTTCCCTTTTCACAACTATGTCAATACAACTTGTCTACCGTAAAAATACCAAGTATCCTTCACCATTGGCAATTAGACCATGTAATCTCCTCCCCTCACATTCTGCTCCATGTCCTACTGGTAATCTCAGTTCTATTGCCTCAGTTCTCTTCCTCAGAAGAAAAATGGTGATATCATTATATCAAGTCACTGGGATATAGTACTGAAAGGGAAATAATATAAAACATGATATTTTAAAAATTTCAGTTGTGCAACACAGTGTTCATACAGAAGTAACTTAAATATCCCTTTCAGATCTTTTTTAGTATTTATTGAGGTAACTTTGCTTTACAAAATACTCATGTCTGCAGGTCCCCCATTCCTAAATATATGTCAAAACAGTCTTCCCACAATCAAAATACCAAGAGTCCTTCACTGTTACCTATTGAACTCTCCAACCTTTGCCCCTGGCCACTTCCTTCCACATTCTTTAATGCAATCGCAGTTCTATTACCTCAGTTCTCTTCTTATGTTATCATTAGGTCACATCACAGGACTACGGTACTGATAGGGAGAAGACATAAAGCAACATTGAACTTTTAATATTTCAGTTGTGGAATACATTGTACACACAGAAGTCACTTTACAATTTCTTTCAGATCTTTTCTTTCAGTATTTAATGAGGTAATATAGATTTCTTCCCAATTCTTGACTGGACCCTGCCAAAACTTGCCCCCACACCACCTTGCCACATTTCCTAATGTAATCTCAGTTCTATTGCCTCAGTTCTCTTCTGGTGTTAACTTTATATCACATCAATGGGTTACAGTAATGAAAGGGAAATGATGTAAAGCAATATTGTATTTTTAAAATTTCAGTTGTGCAAAAAGAGAGAAGAAACGAAGCAGTTCAAAACAGATGTCAAAGAAATAAAGAACACAATAGCTGATCTAAAGAACTCAATAGAAGGACTCAAAAAGGGATGGATGAAGCATCCAATTGAAACAGTCAACTAGAAGATAGGTCAGAGGAATGCACTCAAGCAAACCAGCAAAGAGGTAAAAGAATGAAAAGAAATGAAGTCAGCATTCAAGACTTATGGGATAGCATCAAAAGAAACAACGTTCGCATTATAGAAGTCCCAACATGAGGAGAGAAAAGGGTGAACCAGCTGTATCTGAAGAAATAATAGATGAGAACCTATCTAGCTTGAAGAATGAAGCAAGCCTCCAGACCAAGAAAGCTCAGAGTCCCTAATAAAAGAAACCCAAGCAGACCTACACCTAAACACATTGCCATTAAAATGTTAAAAATACTAGATAAAAAAAAAAACTTTTAAAAGCATCTAGAGAAAAACAAGTCACATACAAAGGAGTCCCCATAAGAATGTCAGTAGGTTTCTTCACTGAAACTACAGGCCAGGGGGGAATGGCATGATGCATTCAAAAGACTGAAAAGGATTGTCAACCTAGGATACTGCACCCTGTGAGATAATCATTCAGAACTGAAGGAATGATTAAAAAAAGCTTTTCCAATAAGCAAAAGTTAAAGGAATTTATCACCACAAAACCAGTTCTACAAAAAATAGTAAAAGAAGCTGTATAAAGTGTAAAGATACCCCACTTAAAACAGGTTTATTAGACCTATTCATCTATGTTCATTGGAGATATTGGTCTGTAATTTTCTTCCTTGGTTATATCTTTATCAGCTTTTGCTATCAGTGTGATGCAGGCCTCACAGAGTGTGTCTGAGAGTGTTCCCTGTTCTTCAATATTTTAGAAGAGTTTGAGTAGAATGTTTATTAATTCTTTTCTGAGGGCTTGGTGAAACTTATTGCAAAAGACATCTGGTCCTGACCTTTTATTTTTATGGAGACTTTTGATTACCTCTTCAATTTATTTGCTTGTGATTGTTCTGTGGGGCCTATTCAAGCACTTGGCATATATTACCTTATATAAGATAAGCATATGATGTAGATTTTATTAACCCCATTTTATAGATCAGAAACAAAAACTAAGAAATTGGCCTAAGGTTGTATAGTATACAAGAGGCAGAGTCAAGGTTCAGATTTATCTTTTATGCCCAAATTCTGTGTACTTAATATTTTATCCTTTTTTGTTTTACTGTTATTGTTTTGTTTGCAAAGATAATGCTATCCAAAAATTTTGAATTTTACTTTCATCATGCTGAATGTTTTTTCTTTTTAGTTACCTTATTCTTCTTGATAATTCCAATTTTTAACTTTTCTAAGTTAATGCACTGTAACTCAAACTTACATTATAAATTTTCATATACTCCACTACATTTATTTTAAAGTTTAAATTTTTGGAAATATTAATATATTGTACTTACCCGAGTTTCTTTTGAAATAAGTATTTAATGTGATAAATCATGATCTTTTCTTGGCCTGAAAAACATTAAAACAAAAATAATAAGTGGTGATAAAGGAAACTAGAAATCTGGTGGTGGGTGTCGTGTGAAATGCGCAGATGGAGCTATGAATTAAACATCCTAAAAAGCATATAGTGATATGAAATAATAAAACAAATATCTGTAGTATATAATATATAAACATATGTATAACGATAATATAATGAATATCCACATATCTACCATATTGTTCAATTTTACCTGTTTTGAAATTTATTTTAGAACCTCCGTATTTACCCCTCAAAACACTGTGGATCTTCAAAGTACCTGTTTCTTTCTCTCATTCCAAATTTAATTAAAACAAACTCTTCAGGAAAAGAATTTCCTAAAGTCTCTATAGTTAGATCAATGCCTCCTGAATATTCAGTTATACTCATCTATGTTATCACATTAATCTTCATTGTAACCCTTCAGTCTTTCAAGTATTGATCTATTTGTCTTACTTCTCTTTCCCTGCACAATACTTTATAACCACTTGAGTATCCATTGCTTTTATTGATATATGCTGAATCCCTGATGACATAGTAGGCTCTCTACAGCTATTTTTCATTGCTTTGATGACTCTATACACTATTACTTGCTACCATAAAGGAAGTGAACTTCCCTTAATCATAAGTTAAGACATTCCATAATGTTTTCTATTAAGTTACTTTGTCCTTTGTTTATAGTCTAATTTAATTTATTCTTTTTTAAAGAAACAAAATTGCTTAACTTGCATGTATCATTAGAAGCCTCACTATAGCTAAGCATGGAATTGATTTCAGGACATGCTTTTTACAAATGATCTTCACTATCAAAGGACAGAATATCCAAGAAATCAATATTGAAGAATAAAGAGCTTGGGCAGTATTTTTCTCTAATATTTTAAATAGTCAATAAGATTTTTCCCATTGAGAATAAACAATAATCCCTGGAAATGATGTTCATAGAGTTTTGGCAATCTTGTATAATTCTAAATGAGCTTGGATCTCTATTGCAGTAGTTCTACTTTATTTTATAACCCAACTCATTGCTAGAGAAATAAACAACTGTCTTAACCAACATAAATGTACTGTAGCTGCTGCATACAATTTCTTGTTTTAGACCTTTGGTTAAAAAACTATGTGTATTAAATATGATTTTCTTACTTTTTTTTTCCAAAAAAGCACCATAAGAATTCAACTGGATATAAACAAACTCTTAATGATTTAAGAGAAAAACTTAAAAAACCAAATTGTCAAAAATTTTACTTAATACCTATGAACTTCACACCATTTAAGGAATATGCTCTTGAAGTAAAACAACAACAACAAAAAACATATCACTAAAGAACAGAAGTTTCAAAAATCAACTCTTCAAAGGTATGAGATTAGAGACAAACTCAGGAACATATCTGACAAACTATCTCCCACAACAAAGAAAAGCAAGTTTTGGAGCAGTGATATACTGATACACCAACTGATGCCTGATTCTAGCTCAATGAAACTGACTCAGAGTATTATAGTATACTTAAAAAAAATTGTGGAAATATTAAATAAATATAAAGTACAAAACCAAATATCCACAAAATAAAATGAAACCGACATCCAGTACTCAGAACATTAAAACTTTCACCTTGGCCTTGTTTGTTCCCTGAATGACTCCAAAGTGTCATAATCATCATTAGCAGTCCGAAGTCCAAGTCCACATTCTTCTAGTGACACTTCCTAGTCTTCTGGCCATTACATTATAGATTCTGTATAGGGGTGGGCATAAAAAGTAAAATAAATTACTATCTCAAATAAATTTACTACCACTTAAATTCCATATCTAATATGCATTATGTATTTAAAAATTATCCTGCTTACAAGAAAGTATATTTAAAACCATTATTCTCTTTTAGATTCTTAATATGATGATTAATATGAAAACTCATTAATCTTTAACCTAATATTCTAAACATTCATCTTTATGATATTTTTCAATATCAGTTTGCAAAATAGGCCATTAATGTACAAATGCTTTGAAAGTACTACAAAAATATTTTCCATCAATAAAAACGTGTACATGAACACTATAACTTTCAATTTAGGCATATCAATGTATTAAAGACATCACGTCATTTCTATGAATAAATACATAAATGTGTTGAAAATTTATTTTTGTAAGTATAGCAGAAGCATCACATAAATTCTATTGTTTGAGTGTAGTGGTATTTCCAGTTACTGTAAGTACTGTTTTTGTGACTTGAAAAAAGTAGAACAACTTCATAAAAATTTTGTGTATTTTCACTTGTACTTATTATACTTTAAATGCTGGAATAAGTTATAAGACAGATAGTTGGATAGTTTTCTGCCCATAAAACAAATTGATATTCAGTGAGCAGTGTAGAGCTTTAGTATGCCAAAGTAGTAACGACAACATAATACATCTTGACACAATAATGATTGACCTGTTCTTTTAATGCTTACTCTCACCAAAGAAAATAGACCATAAGAAATTTTTGTGTGTTATTTCTTGTTATACATAATAGCAAAATTAATACGGTTATGCAAAGTTTTGGGGGGCAAACGGTATAATAAGTTGGTGACACAGAGGACTATGGCTCTATAGTCTATCTCCTGGATATTGCTCTGTCAGATGGAACCCTCAGAAATATGGTGTGATCTTAAAGATACTTCAGTATTGAGATACTAATTAGGAATAATAGTCCTGAATTGACAATCTTGGCTATAAAACTACCATTAGTGTATGTGAAAGTTTCTAGGTATTGGAACAACTGCTATTACAGACCATATCTGAATTATACCTGCATTCATCTTCAAAAAGTTATTCATCCCTTTCCCAATATTCCAAATCATATGTGGACCTTCTAGATATTTTCTTCTTTCTTAGCAATCAGACCAAACCAATTAGCTTAGGTTGCATATATGTGTCAAGTTGGCCCTTAAAATTTATTTCTACTACTTCCACTTAAGTAATGCCTTCCACATTATCATTCCAATGTTATCTAAAGGTAGCTATTTTTGTCAGCTGACTGTATAAGTTTTTACAGAAGTTTCTTTAGCACAATTCTTTTCTGGAACAAAGATTCCTTGTAATTTCCCCTCTTGGCAATAGTCCTCTTTACTAAAGAACATGTCATGAGATTTAAACTGTGCAAACTAGCCACCTGGTTGAATGTTCCTTTTGCTCAGCTTCTTCATTATAAAGCAACCTCTTTGATCATTCTTTTAAAATTAAGGTTCAAATAATCAAATGAAATTAGAAAGTGTCCATAGGTCACAGGTCATCAATTCCTCCTCTCAGAAAATTATAGGAAAACAATTTAAGCCAGAAAAAATATATCAAAACCCACTACAGCTCTCGTTTCATTTATTAACACTGGTTTTTTTCCAATGGGAAATTTTCATTAGAAGCCATCAAATGACATATGCAGTAATAACTTAAGATTAAGTTATATAAATTGGGGCCTCATTTTAACATTGTCCTTGGACAAGGTACCATGAAGTTATTTTTAAAAGGGTGTCTTTTTATTTTAAAGCCCATAGCTAGGAGAGAACAAAATAGGCTTCTTTTGTTTTTTAATAGAGAAGGAAGGGAAGAAGTATTTAAGGAAGGAAGAGGAGAAAGAGATGAAGAAAAAAATCCCAATTTAGTTGTTCATTTTGATCCTCCACTAAAAAAGGTATTTTGTTATTTCAAAGCTTGTGCTTAGTCTGTAAAAGAGCACACAGAGAACTAAAGGTAGTCTTGCTCTCTAACCAGGGAGTCCTGGGGGAGCAAAAATAGGATGAATCACCCAAAGGAACTGCAGTAGATGTACAGCATTGTGAGATGACCTACTCGTGAGCTTCCCCACCCTGTGCACTCGTGGGCATCAGTGAGTGAATACCACTGTGCAGGGGATCAAAGAAGCTTACAGGGGCAGATTTTGAAATTATTCTCCAACTGGGTTGCTGCAAGCATCACCAGAAGACATTTAAAAACCTGTGCTTAGTAGAGTACAGGGTTCTGCACTGGAGAACAATGGTGGGGGAGACCAATAACCCCACCCCCAGTCTTTAAAGGAGCACACAGAGGATGAAAGGCAATACTGCTCCCTAGCCTAGGATCTATCATCAGACTTCTCAGCAAAAGCACTACAGGCCAGGAGAGAATGGAATGACATATTATAAACTAAGACAAAAACTATCAGCCAAGGATACTCTATCATGCAAAATAATCATTCAAATATGAGGGAGAATTAAGGATCTTCAAAGATAAACAGAAGTTAATGGATTTTCCCACCACCAAACCTGCCACTCAAGAAATCCTGAAAGGGATCCTATAGAAGGGAAAATCAAAGCCCCACAAAATTCAGAGAATGACAATAGACAGGAAAACAAATTCAGAAACAGACAGGACCAACAAGAGATAACAAAATTACAAATTGAAATAAAACTATGGAATTCATATGAATGTATAATTATGATATGTTGACATTCATAAAAGACTATCAGAGATGTAAAGAGAGTGATAATCAATATGACAAACAGAAAACCGAAGTCTAAAAAGATGTATAGCTTGGAAGTCAATAAAAATGAAAAAAAAAAACATCAAAAACCATGCAGGGGAAAAAGCAAATAAAAATAAATGGGAAACAAAGCAAAAGACACAGAACACCTACAGAAAGTAAAGTCTTAAATGACAGCAATAAAGCCTTATATGTCAGTTATTACCCTAAATATGAATGCACTGAAAGCATCAATCAAATAAAGAGAGTGGCTGGATAGATCAGAAAACAGTAACTGTCGATATGCTTACAAGAAACTTAAATCACATCCAAAGACAAATGTAGTTTTAAAAACAAAGAATAGGGAAAAAATGATCAAAGCAAGAGTGATGAAAGGAAATTGGGAACTGCAGTACTAATTTCAAACAAGATAAAATTCCACCTGAAAACGACATCCTGAAGCAAGGAAATGCAGTATATTATGGTCAAAGGGATAATTCATCAGGAAGTGACTATCATTAACATATAGGCATCCAAAACTGGACCATCTAAATACATAAAACAAATATTGACAAAGCTAAAGGCAGATATTGAACATAACACATTAGTAGTGGCGGCCTTCAATATTCCACTTACATAAATAGGCAGATCATCCAGGTAGAAAGTCTACAAAGAAATAAGGACTCTAAATATAACAGTAGAGCACAGGGACCTAACAGACATATACAGTGTAATCTGCCCCCCTCCCCCAAATATATACATTCTTCTTGAGGGTACATGAAACATTTTCAAGGAAAGACACAAAAAAAGTCTCAGCAAATTTAGCAACAATGATATTACAGAAAGTATCTTCTCTGATCACAAGGAGGGGAAACTGGAAGTGAACCAGAACAACAAAACTGTAAGAACCACAAAGATGTGGGGATTGAACATGTTCCTGAACAGCTCAGGTATCAATGATGGAATTAAAGATGAATTTAAGATTTATTTGTAAACAAATGAAAATGAAGAGACGAGTGAACAGAACATGTGGGATTCAACACAAAAAAAGTTATGTGAGGAAAGTTTAGTCAACAAGAGTTCATCAAAAACAGAGAGAGCCCAAGTTAAATCCCTAATCTCACACCTGAGGAAACTAGAAAGGGAATAATGAAAACCAAAGAATCAAAATGAAGGAAATAATAAAAATTAGAGCAGACAGAGGAGCCCTACAAAATATCAAAGAAATCAAGTGTTGGTTCTTTGAAAAATTAAACAAAATTGATACACTTATATCTAGACTCACAAAGAACAGAGAAAGTGCTAAAAACAGAATTATAAATGAAAGAAGTGAAATTACAACTGACATCAAAAAATACAAAGGATCATGAGAGACTAGAATGGGAAATTAATGCCAACAAATTAATCAATCATGAATAAATGGACAGTCTTAGAAACCTATAACTTCCCACAGCTGAACCAGGAATACACAGACATCTTGAACAGACCAAACATAAGCACAGAAAATTGAAGCAATAAGGTATCTCTCAAAAACCAAAAGAGCATAGGACCAGGTGGCTTCACTATGACTTCTACCAAACATTTAAAGAAGAGATTGCCATTCTCCTTAAATTCCCTCACAAAATTGGAGAGGAGGGGAAAATCCCAGATACATTCTATGAGGACAGTACTTCTCTGATCCCCAAACCAGAAAAAGATAGCACCCCAAAAGAAAACAACATAATATCACTGATGAATAAAGATGTAAAAATTCTTGCAAACCAAATTCTACAGCACTTTAGGAAATCATATGAGCATATAAATAGATGTAGAAAAAACCTTTCACAAATTCAACATCCATTAATGATAAAATACCCTTATCAAAGCAGGAATAGAAAAACACATGTTAACATAATAAAAGCATTAGATAGCAAAACCATTGCCAACATAATACCCAATAGTGAAAAACTGAAAGCTTTTCCCCTAAGATCTGGAACAAGACAAGGCTGCCATCTCTCATCATTACAATTTTCCATAGTTCTGGAAGTCTTGGTTGAGCAATAAGGCAAGAAAAACATGTTAAAGGAATCCATATTGGAAAAGAACAAGATTATCATTATTTGCAAATAACATATTACATGTGGAAAATCCTAAAGACTCCAGCAAAAAATTGTGTAAACAATAAATGAGTATAGCAAAGTGGCAGGACATAAAATCAGCACTGAAAAATCAGTAGTGTTCCTGTATACAAATAATCTAGTAGAGGAAAAAGAAAGAAAGAAGCCCATTCTCAGTAGCACCAAAATAGAATTTCTGGGAGTAACCATAACAAAGGAGGTGAAAGATCTCTACAATGAAAAGTAAAAGACTTTAACAGAAGAAATAAAAGTCACAAAGAAATGTAAGAATATTGCATGCTCATCGATGGGAAGAATTAAGTAATCCTACCCAGGAAGTATACAGTTTTAAATCAATCCTCATCAAAATTCCAGACTCTTGTAAGGAAATTAAGAAATCAACATTGAAGATAATTTGGAATCACAAAAGACCTGGAATAGATAAAGTTACCTGAGGGGGAAAAAATAAAGAGCAGAGGATTCATATGTCCCAATTTCAAACTATACTACCAAGTAATCATCATTACAACAGTATGATACTGGAACAAAAACAAACAGATCAGTGGAACAAAATTGAGAGTCCAAAAATAAAGCCACAACTATATGGACAATTAATCTTTGACAAAGGAGCCATGAGCATACAATAAAGGAAGGAAAATATTCAAAAAAAGGTGTTGGCAAAACTGGAAAGATATCTTAAAAAAAAAAGGATCTACATTATTCATTATCACCATATACGAAAGTTAACTCAAAAGAGACCAAAGACCTGGACAAAAGACCTGAAACCATAAAATACTTGGAAGAAAGTGTCCAAAAATGTTCCAGAACATTTGGAAAATCGTCCAGAGATCTTCGGGGAAAGGACATCTTCAGCAAAAGTAACCAAAATAAGCCTAAATAATTGGCACTACATCAAACTAAATGTTCTGCATGGCAAAAGAATCCACCACCAATGCAAAAATGGAAATCCACCCAATTTGAGAAAATAATCACACAACGTACTTCAGATAAGAGCTTAATCTCCAATATATACAAAAAGCTCAAACATCTCAACAGAACAACCCACTCAAAAAATTGACAGAAGAACTGAACAGACACCTATTCAAAGAAGACATAGATAGATGAAAAATGTTCTGCATCACTCATCAGAGAAATGCAAATAAAAACTATAATGAAATACTATCTCATACCATATTCAAAGTCTGTCCTATACTCAAAGTCTGTCCTATATTCAAAGTCTAGAAACAAGTGCTTGAGGAGGTTCAGTAAAAAAGGAACCCTCCTTCACTGTTGGTGGGAATGTAAATTAGTGCAACCTCTCTGGAAAACAGTATGGAGAATCCTCAAATAAATAAAGAGGGAACTACCATTTGATTTAGCAATCCCACTCTTAGGCATATATCCAGAATACATAGTCTCTAATCAGGAAAAATATCTGTACCCTTATGTTCATAATTCACAATAGCTAAGACATGGAAACAATCTAAATGCCCATCAATGGATGACTGGATAAAGAAGCTGTGGTAAATATACTCAATGGCATTCTATTCAGCTACTAAGAAAAATGAAATTGTGTCCTTTGAAACAGTCTGGATAGATCTGGAGGATCATGTTAAGTGAAATAAGTCAGAAAGAAAAAGAAATGTAAGATGATTTCATTCATATGTGGAATATAGTGTAATGAAACAAAACATTAAACCCCAATAAAAAATCACAGAACACAAGATGATGGCTGCCAGGCAGATAGGAGGGAGAGGGAAGGAGAGAGGGAACAAGATGATGGTAAAGAACACTACAACTGTGAGAAAAAGTTCAATACATTAAAATGCATATGTCTTATAAATAAACAAAATTATATTTTTAAAAAAGATCTTATGAGGTAGAGAGTTCACTTTTTTCATTTAGTTCCCTGCATAGCTTAGGAATATACTTTGACATTTCCTACTTGTTGAATAAGTAATTAATGATGAATAAAACCTGCCCACAAGTCATGTGTAGTACTGAGGAGTGACTTCACCTTTTAAGGTACCTATAAGAATTCTTACTTTCTAAAAAGCCTCTAATTTAAGTCTCACAAGGTAGAGAAAGTAGTGAGGCTCTATGGCCTCTTGTCTCTTCTTTGCCTTCCACAGTTCTCTCCCCTGGTCAAGAGAGGGGCAATTTTCTGACACTCAGTTAATTTTGCATTTCTACTAGAACCTCTTTCCATCCACAGATATAACTGAATTTATCTTTTCAACATTTCTGTCCTTCATTTACTGAGAGATAGCAAGAAAAAAATACACTCTAGAAAAGGAAAAGAAATATTACTTGGGCCAAAATGACTGCCTACTATGTTCATAGAGGATATTTCTCGGGACTATTAATCTCCATACTGTTTTCCATTGAGCCCACATCCCAAATTGGCCCTGAGTGAAATGGAGAAATAAGAGTGGGAAATTACATATCCCAAACTTCTCAAACTACCAACACAATTAAACACTCACCTCGCCATCCCGTTTCTCCATCTCAGCATAGTTGATGGTATTTGCTGTTCAACTCATAAAAACACATATTTCAAAGTCATTAGTAATTACCCCCAACGTCTTCTCTCCTTGTCAAGTTATACCTCTGAGAAATCTCCTAGCAGGTTGTTAGAAGCCCAGGTACCCATCATGCAACTCATCTAAGCTCTCAACACAGTCAACTTCAATTACACCAAAAAGAACATACTAGAGACAGCACAGCCAACCTCAATTACAACCAATCAAGAGCGTACCAGAGTCAACACAGCCAAATTCAATTACAACCAATCAAGAGTATACCAGAGACAACACAGCCAACTTCAGTTACAACCAATCAACAGCATACCAAGAGGCTGCAGTTCCCACCAACCTGACTTGTTGCTATCATGGTGGCTAAAACATGGATTCTGGAATGTAGAAAAGTTGATTTGCAGGTAATGCCCAATAGAGGTATTTTTTTTAAGTTTAAAACATTATGTCATCAGGGTCACACATCTGGGTTAAAACTATAGACTTATATTTAAAGGGGCTATAAATATTTGAAGATAGCAGTGGTAACTAAATTTGCACAGAAACTTTAAAAAATAGAATGTTTCCTTGTATCTTTGGAATTCTATGATTCATAGCTATAATGCTATCTGTTTTTAATAAAGTATACTTGTATTAATATAAAGTGAGTAGGGAATATACTAAAATATTTACATTTTCGAAGATGTAAGAAAACTATCACACCCACCTGCTTGTCATTACTCAAGTTGAAATAATAACACCAAAAGAGCTAAGTACAATTTGGGTGTACTGGCTTTCCAGACTTCCAAGTCCCATCTATAAAATAAGGAGGAAATTTCTCATTACTCATATTTTGCTCTGTGGAATGGAAACAGATGGATTATAAGGTTTATTTTGTAATAAGCAATAAATATTGTTTCTACCTTCTGTGTTTTCTTGGTAGCAGTGCAAAATTTGTAGTTGCATTGAAAATGTCACTTTTACTCTTTAAGATGGTAGAGGAAACACACAGGAAAATCTGGTGTTGGAAAGGATCAAGAAAAACAAAGCTTGAAAAGGAAGAAAAGGGAGCATTATTTGAAAAGAAAAATTCTTAAGTGACGGGAGCTTGTTACTTAATTAGATGAAGGATGTTTTTCAGTTTTTCCAGGTTGCTTATCCCTTAAGACACTCAGTGATAGCATAAAATAAAGAAGTGTTTATTGAGAAAATATCTAGATATAATGACACTGACAATTCCATGAATGTATGACTGAAGAGGCTCCTTTTTTGGAATTAGTATGTTAGGTATGAGTACACTGTGAAGAAAAATTAACACACATTTTTGGATGGCTGATCACATTGTGATTCTCAGAAAAGAATCAGACACCGATTCATTTTCTTCTGGAGATTCCATTTTCTAAGTATCAAAAAATGAAAATTCAGAGGCTGTATCTATCTATATATACATAGGCATGTATATATATATATGTATATGCTTCCCAAAATAAAATAAAATACATGATAACCTATAATACATATAAATGTGTTTTGCTTCACAATCAATACTAAAGACCTTCCTAGATTTACAGTATTTAGTTAAACAATGTTATAGAATATCTGATGTGTAATGTAACACGGTACACAATGCTTTTTAAATAAGTTGATCTTTAAAGGAATTATCATGGGATAGTTTTCCAGGTAAAAGAAAGAAATAACATTGCAGACTAAGGAAAAATGTTTCTTCAAAATCACATGATCCTGAATGAAATCATTGTCTCAAGGATATATCTGTACTCTCATGAGTATAAATAAGGAAAAGAAAAAAATCTAAAATTAAGATAATCTAACAAAGTTTTTTTACAAGAAAATCACAAAGGTGTGGGAGAAGAACAAAAGAATCACAGTAAGTATCACCATAATTCTGGGTTTGTAGTAGGAGAGAGAATTCTGGGGAAGAAACCATTTTGAAATGAGAAAGGAACATTGACCTTGTTTTGAGAGACAGTTTGGCTGAAGAGACCTAGCAAAGAAGGAACCTGTGGAATAATCTCTAACCACTCTAGTCCTCCTGCCCTTCAATCTCTTGAACACAAACAGAACCAAAGTGCAAGAAGCCATACAATATATAGTCAACAGAGGTCACTCTACCTGGACAAAATTTTGGCAAAGGGTGGAGTATGACTAGGAATGAAGGTCAAACAGGAAATATCTGTCACATTTCCAGTTCAGATCAACAATGTCAACAATTAGGGATGACAGTTTCAGCATTTGAATTCTCCAGTGAAACTCATAGGTATATTTGTAGTTTTGCATTATAATGACTGAAGATATGAGTACAGACATGAAAACTGTATTACCTTCCATTTTATTTAAATACACAAATGCTTTGGAGCAACTGTATACAGTTGTTACAAATTGATTTCAACTTCATATTAGTTGTGTCATATTTGTTTTTAAGGACTTGAATACATACATTATGTTTTCATCAACATTTTACAATGGTGAAGGGACTATTCAAAAATTTGTTATGAATTATGGTTATTGGGTTAAATAGATCTGAGAATTAATGTCTTAGATTTATCAATATTCATTGTTGGACTGAGGAGGGTCCATTGAAGCATAATGGTATTCAATTCCTGTATGAAATGAGGGTTCTACTAATCAGAAGCGATCTTTCTGTTATAGAGGTAACAATGTCTTCTATGTTGTATAACACTGGACTCTTCGTTATTAATTAACAATCATCAGTTAAAAGTTAAAACCACCTTTATGGGAAAGACATTTGATAAGTACTTTGAAACAAAAAATATGGTCCCTGTTTTCAAGTAGTTGTCAGTATAATTATGGAGATAAGATAGTAAAACTTTTAAGAGCCTTTTAAGGCAAAGAATATAAGAAAGTTGTCTCTAATTCTAAAAAGTGTGGGCTTTCTGTGCTTCTGTTAAGAAAGCATTCTAATGACCTATTAACTAAGCAGAGAGCAGCCTAAGGGATAGTTTATTATTTTCTGTATTTATTTATTTGTTTATTTATTTATTTATTGCCAACAAACATAAATTACTAGATCAGAGGCTAACTGTCATTTTCTATCAGTCCTAGGAGAAGCTGCCAGCAGAAGCAAAGGCCAACTGTACCCCCATAATAATGTTAGCTTGGAACTATTCAGATTGTCTACACCTGAGACCTGTTTTTGACATCCATCAGGTGACAATGTAGGTTTGGTAGAACTCTTATTAGTGAATCTCTGCTCCTAGCTTTTTATCCTAAGTGCTCCTCAAAGCACCCATTTAATGGGTTTTCCTAAAATTGTGCTCAGGATAAATATGAGGCTCATTTATGAGGACCATTTATTGTCATTTTTTGAAATTATTATTTGCTCCTTTATTTAACCTGAGATACTTGCCTATCTACAGGGTTGTATTTTCTCAACCCCTCTCCATAACTCTCAGAATCACCAACATCGATTCCAACACTATCCTAGAATATTTTTCAGTAGTGTATATCTTTCTGATACTTGGACTAGCATACAGCATTGAGAATCTAACACTATCTTCATCTAACCTAAACTCACAATTACACACCTTAGGTCATCATTAAATGCCTTGTCCTTAAAATCAGAGGTGCATTATTTTATAAAGTTTAGTCTAAGAAATTATTTCACTAGCATCTGTATTAATTTAACTGAAATCCCTTATTTGTATACTACCATTACCAAAACTACATAGTATAATAAAAACTAAAAACTGTACAAATTTCTGATTATATTAATTTGGAAATGGGATTTTTTTTCTTTCCCTAAATTGACAAAGATCCTGATTTCTCATACAAAAATACAGACAGATACAAACATTCAGGTTCTGATATTTGGAAAGACTTAACACTTAACAAATGAACTTTCCTTGAGTCCTTTTTCTAAATTATAATATAAACATGTGGATATTAGAGGAAAAATCAACTAGGGATTACTTGGCAAATACTGCCTTTGCGATATTCAGAGCAAACCAACTGCCCTTGTGCTTGTGTTCACAGAGAAAGATGTAGCCTGCTTGGATGTCATTAATCAAGACTTTTGTAATCATTCATACAAAGAATTCTATTGCGTTTAAACCATTTTGAGAGTTGCACCCATGGGAAAAAGAACAAATGAAAAGCTCTTTTTTTTTTTTTTGTTTGTCATTCACCTGGATTACATTTAGCACTTTCTTTTAAAGTCTCTTCCTTCATATAACAACTGTGTGATAAATACCCACTTAACTTTCTAACTGCATTTTTATAGGAAGAGGTGAAAAACTGTACACAAGGAAGATTCATTGTATGATCCAGCTGAGCTAGAGCACGTTCTAAAATTGTGCCCAAACACTGTTCTTCCAAATTCCTGAAAATATCATCAGTTTTTATCATTTATAAATCTATACTAAGAGGTCACATTTCTTTTGGAGTTTGCTTATCCATAAAATTGTTGCTTAACAGTGCATAAAGCTTTGTATTGTGATACATTTGAATCCTGAGAAATGCTAACCAAGTTTATAACATAAATATTATTTTTGAAACACTGCCATTGGTAATTATTTTCAGCTTTAATTAGTTTTTTATAGTTTGAGGACATAATGGTCTATAGTGATTAGATTTACTATGTACAGATAATTTTTTTAATGTCAGCTTATGTGATACTTTGCTAATATAATATCCAAGTTCCCTAGTAATTTCTATCTTAACTTTTGCTTTTAATTCTTCCCAAGAATGTAATGAGCTTCTCCCCTGATATATTTATAAAATTCAAAATTAATTAAAATAATATTTTAGATTTAAAATTGATGTGTTACTATGATTTTCATCATTAGGATAAAATATAGATTTAAAAACTCACTAATTTAAATAAATTCCTCTATCTTACAGAAAGATTAGCCTCATATATGAAATTAATATTTGGGGATAAAGAACTTGAGGTTCTTTAGTATAGTATACTTGAGTTTTGTGTCTGATAACAGGCCGTGGTGGTTTCCAACATTTTCTAAATTTATAAAGGCAAGGATCACTCTATACTAAGAAAGTTACTTCCTCCTACTTACATGACTGAGAAGTGCTGTAGTTGCCACACACGCAAAATGAAGATAGCTGGTGTATGTGCAGAGCATGTTATGTATACCACCAATAGGTGGCAACATCTGCTAGTTCAAGTTCTCCATCCTCTCCTGAGCACTGTATCTAGATTCCAGGGACCAGGGAATGTTTCTATATTGTTGAGACTTTTGCATTGGATGAAAAGTATCACTAAACATTAACCATGGAGATAGATGTATTCTTAAGCGATCTACTTTCATTAACCCAGTTGGGTTCACTAGTCACAAGTACAATCACCTGGTTCTTGAGATCCAATAGGCCTATGGAACATAACTATCTCATCTCAGGTCCACAGAATTGTGATATAGCTCCCTCGCAATACTGAGATCACAGAGAAGCTCCTCAGGTCAAACTAATTCCACCGATTGTGATAGCTTTTCTGCCTATATAGGAGCTGGTACAGGGAATCTTTAGGATCTTTCTTTTCACCACTCTTCTTGGATTCTCCAAATTCATATCCAACAATCCCAATACCCAGTTTCAGGCAAAAGTAAGTAATTTTTGCTAGTCTTTATCTCTTTTCTCCCTTCTACAAGCTAATGAAAGGTAGAAAAATGTATCTACATCAAAATGTTTAGGTCATGAATGAGGATTTAAACCCAAGAACTAACAAGCGTTTGGTTTATTTTTCACCCTACACAATGTCATCCACATCTGATTTTTAAAGCTATGTTTATAGTGCTGCTATATCACCTGAAATTGGTCTTTACAATCTTCTCTCTTATTTTGGAAAAAGACAATGCCTCTTAGGATATATTTTTTAAATATTGTTTTTAAAATGTACATGTGAATCTTGCTCCCTGGATGAGAACCCAGGGGGAGTAAGAACACACCAATCACCCAAAGGAACCATAAAACACTATAGGTATGCACCCTGGTGGCCTAATGGTCTAGTACACCTGGAAGAAGTCCCATATATATCCCAGGGCCCCAGGTTCAAGACCTGCTGCTGGGAGAACAACCAATGTGAACTAAACAAAAATAAAGTGCTTCTTCCTCTCTCTTCCTGACTGCTTGTGTGTTTTCTTTCACTCCTGCCTGCAACTTTCCATTTAAAAAACTGCATGGGAGTAGAAGACAAAGACCTACCTGTTAGCTGCCCACTACCCTGCTCTAGAGAACTGTGGGGAGTGAATACAAGCCCCAGAGAATCAAGAGTTCTTACAGGGGCAGACTTTAAGCTTGTTCCCTGATTAGGGAGCTGCAAGCATCACCAGAGGACATTGCAAAACTTGTGCTTAGAGGAGCACAGGACCCACCTGGGAGATTCCAGACCAGGCTCCAGAGAATGGGCAGGGAGTGGGGGAGACCCATCACCCCACCACAGTGTTTAAAAGAACACACAGATTCCAAAAGGCAATCTCACTTCCTGGATGAGGAACTGTGGGGAGAAAGAACAGGATGAAAGGAACTACAGTAACTGCAAGAGAGTACAATTGGATTAACTTGAAAATACCCTGGCCCCTGAGCTGGAGATTTGTGGGCTCCACAGAACTCATAGGGACTGCTTGTAAATTCAGTCTTTGGATTGGAGTGTTTCCTATCATTGGTGTGCAAGAGAAGAATTGCCTCTCATTTCTGCAGAAGACAGTGGATACCACTGAAACAGCATTTGTGACCCACCAAATGTGAGCATTACAGAGAGGGGAACAAACCCCATGACATGTAGAAGTTAAGTAGATGTTATTGACCACGACAGGACCCTACATCACCATTCAGGAAGAAATAAAAAAATTAAGAAAGCAAAGAAAGTCATCATGTTAAATCTAAGATGCAGAAGGCCATACCCAAAGCAAAGTCACCAAAAAAAGCATGAATGTCCCAAACAGAGGAAGATGCCAGGACCTCTCAAGAGAAGAACTCTATTGACATTGAATGGGACAACCTAACAGAGAAAGAGTTCCAAAAACAGCTGTAAAATTTGAATGAGTTACAAGGGGAAAAAAATGGATCAAAGACATGTATTCTAGTCCAACAAAGAAAATAGAGGAAAATGTAGGAAAACTGCTCCATGGCATCAATCCTAAAGATATGTTTGGGGAAGGAAAGAAACCAAAGTAAAATTCAACTCTTGGGATGACATCAAACTACAAATTTTCTGTACAGTGAAAGAAAACACCACTAAAACAAAAAGGTAATCCATTTAATGGGAAAGGATATTTGTACAACATATATCAGCCAAAACTTAACCTCCAAAACACATAAGGTGCCCAGATACATCAGTAAAAACAAAAACCAGCAACAAATGAACCACTCAAAATTAGGCAGAAGAACTCAATAGGCATCTATCTTAATAAGGTATTCATTCAGATGACTAACAGATACATGCTATAAAATGCTATACATCAATATTAAAGAAATGCAAGTAAAAACCACAATGAGATATCACCTCACCCAGTGAGAATAGCCTGTATGAAGAAGACTAGAAACAAGTGATGAAGAGGCTGTGGGAAAAAAATGAACCCTCCTGTATTTTTGGTGGGAATGTAGTGCAGCCTTCTTATAAATAAGTATGGAGAGTCTTCAAAAAATAAAGATGGATCTACCATTCAATCCAGCAATCACACTCTTAGGCATATACCTAGAGAATATAAAAGCTAATCAGATAAAGTATCTGCACATCTATGTTCACAGCAGTACAATTCACAATAGACAAGACTTGGAAACAACCTAAATAACTCAAGATATTAGTATATAATGAAGCTGTGACATATATACTCTATGGAAATCTATGAAGCTGACAAAAAGGTGTTATCATCTCCTTTGCAGCAAACTGGATGGAATTGGAGTGGATCATGTTAAACAAAATAAGCCAGAAAGAAAAGAAGTACAGGATGGTTTCATTCATATGTAGACTGTAATGAAACAAAACAAATGAACAGGAGAAACAATGAAATTCACAGGATAGAAAACAGTGGCTACCAGGGTGGTAGGAGTGGGGAGGGAAGAAAGGAGGGAATAAGGTTGTGTTGGCAAAAGACACTAAAATTCTGATGTTGAATATGATGTGAAATACACATATATTGATGTGTGGTTTCAATATCCAAAACTGGATATAGTAACGGAAACAAAAGATAACAAAATTATATATAAAAAGTTGTCATTTGAGAGTAGTCCAATATGATATTCTACATCCCAAGATAAGAAAAATAAGTGTCATGATAAATGTAAAAGACTTCATAGGTGATATAGCAAAATGGCAAACAATTTTCCTAAAACTTTCTCTCTAATCACAACTAGGAATCAACTATTTTCACTAGCAATTTGCATTGACTGGTCTTCAAAACACAGCTGTTTGATCCAGATAAACAAAAGAGAAAGCTGAAACTAAAGCCACAGTGCCACCTACTGGGAAAATCCTAATCACCATGAAACTGCTCTAGAATGTAGGAGATATTTAGATAACAAATCTAAAGACTGAATGGAGTTCTAGAAGACAAAGAATTTAAAGCAATAATAATGAAGAAACTAAATGAACTACAAGATTCACAATTAAGTACTCAAAAAGAAGTCCAAGGTCTCAGATTCTTTCGTGAAGAATTAAATGTCTTTCAAACTGCTTTATCATTCATAGAAATTATATCAATCAATAGTGAGCATTAATTGCTGCCTCAATAAGAAAATACTGTTGCCACTGAAAAACTGATAGATCGTGAAGAATAATATACCAAAGAGATTGAACCTATAAAGAAAGCCCATATAGAGACTTTGGTTATGAAGAATACAGTAAATAATTGAAGACAAAATTGGAAATTTTAAAGAACAGCTCAATTTAACAGGGGAATGAATTTCACAAATTGAAAATAAAAATAATTTCTTTCATGAAAGAGGGAAACAGGCTTTAGGAAAAATGAATAAATTGTATGAGACATATCAAATTTCATGTGAAAAAGCATAAGGAAAATGGGTATACATACTAAAAGGCAACTTTCCAATGTGGAGCATAGAAGTCCAAAAACATGATAGAACACCAAATTTCCATATGCAAAAAGAAGAAAACCAAGACATGTCATTGTGAAATTATCCAAAGTCAACAATAAGGAAAATTGCTAAAGGCTGCAAAAGAAAAAAGCATCACCTACAGAAACTACTATCAGATTTCTCAGGAGAAGCTCTATAGGCCATGATATAAGAGAGTGGAATAACATTAAAACAAGGCTATCAGCCATGAATAGCCTGCCAAATTGTCCTTCAAATATGCTGGAGAAATAAAAGTTTTCCCACGTAGACAGAAGTGAATGGACATTACCAGACCTGACTTTCAATAAATATAGAAAAATTATTCGACATGCAAAGAAAAAAGAAAACCAAGGTCCATAAAACATTAAAAAGGTGTTAAATGGAAAAATAGATTCAGAAACACAAACAAGAATAATAGGAAACAATAACACAGTACTAAAGGGAAAAAGAAAGATACAGAATTTGTAAAGGCAAATGATGATTTGACATTAGCCCAGAAGAGACTAACTTAGATTTTAAAAGTTGAATTCAATCTTCATGATAAAATCAAACATAAGACTGGAGAGGAGATACATAGTGAGGAAGACAAAGAAACTAAGAGGACCACTATGAAAAACCACCTCAAATAAAAGGCAAATAGAAGTACATGTACATACAAAAAGAAAGAGCAAAAATACAAAACAATCAGAAAACAAAGATAAAATGGTTTTAATAAAGTCCTACATATCACCCCAAATGTGAATGGAATTAACTAATAAATCAAAATCTATAGCATGATTGGGTATTTTTTTTTAAAGAAAAGAAAAATAGAACCCATCTACACTACATTAATCTATCTTAAGTGTACAAGAAACTCATATTAGATCTAAAGACAGAGGCTCATGGTAAAAAGACTATAGTAAGTCATATCAAACAAGGGTACAGAATCAAAACTAGAAACTGCAATAATGATAACACGCATGATGGAATTTCATCCAAAACTGGTAATAGCAAGCAAAGATGGATGCTATATAATGGTCAAGGGGTCAACCCATAAAGAACAAACCATTGTCATTAATAGTTATATACCCAACACAGGATCACCTAAATATGTGGAGCAAACAAGACAAAGGGGAGACATTGAAAACAGCACAAAAATAGTAGGGGACTTCAGTACTACACCTATATAACCATATAGACCACTAAGGCAGAAAGCTAACAAGGAAATAATGGTATTAGAAGAGGAATAGACCATATAGACTTAACTATAGAGATTTCCATCCTTTTGTTTCTCAAGTACCCATGGAAAAACATCAAGTATAGACCATATCCTGTGATGCAAAAGAGTCTCAATAAGTATGAACTTTGAATTACACAAAGTATCTTCTCTTATCGTAATGTGAAACTAGAAATCAACTGGAAAAAAAATCTAGAAGAATCTCAACATGGAGAGATTAAAAAAATGCTTCCAAGTAATTTCTTGGTGAATGAGGAAATCAAAAGCAAAATAAAAAAATAATTGGAAACAAGTAAAAGTAAAAAGATAAAAAGATGGACTATCAAAATACAAGGGATGTAGCACAAACAGTACAAAGGAGAAATGTTCACAGGAATGTGTCTACAGTAGAAAAATTGACTCGAATTACCTACCTTATATTGAAAGAATGTAAAAAAAACCAATACAAAACAAAACAAAAAAACCGAAAAAACCCTGAAGCCAAAAGGCAGTAGAAAAAATTAGAACAGAAATAAATAAAATTCAAAACAAAAAGACAAAATATAAAATCAATGAAACCAAAAGGTACTTCTTTGAAAAATAAATTTACAAGGGAAAAAGGGAGAAAACCCTAATTTAAAGGAACAGAAATAAAGGTGAGAGACAACAGATCCCACAGAAATACAAAGGATCACATAAGGCTTTTTATGAATATCTATATGCTAACAAATTCATCAATCTTAAAGAAATGGACAGATTTCAAGAATCATAAAATCTTCCCAGATTGAATCAGGAATAGAGAGCTCGAAGGCATCAATCTCACAAGCACAAAAATTGAAAAGGTAATCAAAAGTCTCTCCCTAAACAAAAGCCAGTTCTAGTAAAGAGTGAATTTTAGTAAATGTTTAAAGAGATTTAACACCTGTACTTAAATAGAAAGAGATGTAAAATATTCCATAATTGTAGATTGAAAAAGTAACATATACCTAAAGTGGTCATATTACTGAAAGCAACATAGAGATACAATGCAATCTTTATCAAAAGTCCAAAGACTTTTTCAAAAAAATAGAACATACTAAAATTTGTATTGAACCACGTAAGACCTAAAATAGCCAAAGTTATCATTACAAAAATGAAGAGAAATGGAAGAATCACGCTCCCCAACTTCAAATTATACTACAGAATTATTGTCATCAAGTGTATCACATTGGAATACAGACCCAAAGGTCATTAGAGAACCTAGAAACAACACCACACATACATGGACAAATAGTGCAATATGAGTGTCTAACATTTGGTATATCCACCTGCAAAAAGTGAAACTACAGAACACTTTAGTACCATACAATTCAAAATGGATTAAGGACTTGGATGTAAGATCTGAAACCATGAAATACATAGAAACAAACAAGCAATACACTCAATAACATCAGTTTTAGAGACCTTTGGGGAAATATAAAAAGTAAAGAAAGCAAAAGTGACAATAAATGAAATCACATCAACTAAAAAGTTTCTGTAGAGTGAAAGAAACCACCAGAACTCTGTACTGAAGGTCAGCCGATTAGAGACCAAGGGAACAGTTGATTTTGAGCTTGAGTCTGAAGCGAGTGTGAAGACAGATAAAGATAGGAGGCTTAAAAAGAGCACCAAATAGATACAGATAATTACTATATTCTTCAGGGTAGAATATCTAGTAAGTGATATGCATGTACTAGCTAAAACTTTAAGCTGTCTTAAATGGAGTAAATACAAATAATGTCTAAATAAAGAATTAAACACGTTTTACATAGTTTTCAAGCAAGAAATAGTGTATACTTTCCAAAAAAGATAGAAAATCAGAAAATGAGCTGGTAAGTGTATGTTAATCAACACTAAAAGAGTCAATATGATTTTTCCTTTAAATACATTATAATTTAAAAGTTAACAAGAGCCTATGATAAAACATTTTCATTTTTATGTAATTTGAAACTGATTAAAATAAAAGGTAAAATTATTTCATTGTTTTTAATATATAGGAAATTCAACTGATAGAACATGTATAACATTCAATAATGAAAATGCTTAACCTCACAGATATTAAGAATAATACAAATAACTACATAATAATCATTTTTAGCCTTCCTATAAGTAAACTCACAATGAGTGGTATAAAAGTATTTGTAAGAACAGGCAGAAAATTCACACAATTTTATGAAATAAGATCTAAGTGCAGCTTTAAAAAAGGACTCCTTGCCAGTATCTATAAAAATTTAAACAACTTTCTCAATGCCATTTATTGAAAATATTGTACTTTACTCATTGTATTCTCTTAGATCCTTTGTCATAAATTAGTTATATATGAGTGAGTTATTTCTGGGCTCTCAATTGTTACATTGAGCTGTATATCTGTTTTTATCCAATACCATATTGTTTTTAATATTATCTCTTTGTAGTAGAGTTTGTGGTCAGGAAGTGTGATACCTCCATATGTGTTTCTTTTAAACAAGAGTGTTTTGGTTACTTTGGGTCTTTTATAATTCCGAATACATTTTGTGATTATTCTGTTTCTGTGAAGAATGCCATTGAAATGTTGATAGAAAATGCATTGAATCTGTGTATTGTTACAGGTAACATGGCCATCCATTTTAACAATATTAATTCTTCCGATCCATTTTTTATGTTTTCTATTTCTTTCAATAATATCTCATAATTTTAGTGCACGAGTCTTTCACTTCCTTGGTTAAATTTATTCATGGATATTTTATTATTTTGATGTGATTTAAATGGCATTGTTTTTTTGTTTACTCTTTCTGCTACTTGATTATATATATTAAGAAATTCAACTGAATTTATATATTTATTTTATAGCCTGCTACTTTATTTCTAATTTATTATACTTAATGCTTTACTACAATTGGGAATTTTTTATGTAATTTATCATACTACCTAAAAATAGTGATACTTTTGCTTGTCATTCCAATTGGAATACATTTTACTATCTTGTCTAATTGTGTTGTATAGAATTTTCAATAAAATATTAAATAGTGTTGAAACTTAACAGATTCACCTTTGAGTCAGACATTACAGTTCACATTCTCCAATATATAGAAATGAACATGCATAAATTGTCTGAAGCAGATATTCTACCATTCTTTATATGTGATAACATATGTAATCAATAAGACAAAACTATGTGAACATTTAAAATATATATGAATTCAATTTTAATACAAATATAGCATACGTATATTATTTTCAATGCTAAAAACTACAAAATAATATATAAAACATGGTAGGTACATAAAACAGTATGCATATATTTAACTAGATAGCCCTATGTTTATTTCTAAAAGATTTGCATGATACACCTAGGACAAATTTGAATGTGTGATTCTGTAGAAAGGGATTTACATTGGGTTAGTGAAGACAGTAATTTCTGCTCATTAAGAAGTATTTGAATGTTTCCCCCAAAAGAATAATGTTGTATTAGTAACAACTGTTGTAGCCAGTGTTTAATATGCCTCTGTCTAATCAAAAAGTCAGAGTACTGTGCTACCTTCTCAGTTAAATTGTGAATGAGTTTTTTTTCCTAATATAAAATGAAGGCTTAGAAAAAAGATACTCAATGTACAACTGATCTTCAGTTCAATGGATACGGTATTTCACAGACCTATTATTTCATAGACCTTCAATTTTTAGATTTCTGGATTGATTCTCTTTAAACTAATTATTGAATAAATAAAATGTATCATACAGTTTTAAGAGAAATTTTTGTAATAACTGATCTCAGAGTATGGATTTATTCTTTTTCCTATATTGCCTCTTGTATTTTCAGTAGTACTCTAATCCATATTCTAATTAATTTTAACTTCTGGCAGCACAACTTCTCTTAATATTCTGGATTTGTTTGTTTGTTTTCAGGACTTTATACCTTATATGTGGTCTTTTAACATTATCTCATTTACACATACAACTTCTTTAATCCTGTTCTGCAGAGAGCATCCTGAGTGTCCAATGTGCACTAAGCACTATATACTGTCTCTCACCATTGATATTTAGAATCCACTGCCATATCCAACAGGAATTTTGGGTGTGAAAGTCAATCCACTCAAGCAAATCTTGATAGTTTTAGTTCTGTTTGCACAGTGAAAATTGTCCAGGGTACCTAAAGATCGTAAATGAAGTGAGAACTGAGAGGAGACATGGGATTTAAAAGAAAGATATTCAGAGAGAAATTTTCAGAGTCAATCTTCACTTGAATAAGAAAAAAGCAAGAAACAAAGCAATTAAAAGAGATCTATTAGAAAATCTCAGAGAGAGACAAGTTGAGATTTTTATGTTTGGAAAAGATAGCTTTGCATGAAGTTAGTGCAGAAGCACTAACAAGAAACAGGCTATTCATCTGAAAATCAGCCATTCCATACCATTTTTTCTCCATCTGTGGAGTACATTCTCAGATAAATTTTTGCTGCAAAATCACAGTTGCATTTTAAAAATACACTTCTTATGACATCAACACACTATTATGATGGTACCACTGAAGCACTTAAAAACAGGATCTTGAAATGTAAAAACGGTCACCCTCATATCCCCTTTACCCCAAGAAAGACTGAGAGACAATAAAATACTCAGAAAGACCAAATGCTCATTTCCCCTTTCTTCAGGTGCAGTCCTATTCCACAAATGCCCCAATATTCTGCTACAGCAATATTGCCTGGACTGAACCTCCCTGCAAAATACATACATAGTAGACCCTGTTACCTCCTCATGAACCAGAGCCAGGACTCATAAACGTACAAGGTGTTTAAATGTGCTTAAATATGTCCTTATATTACAATACCAAGGAAATTTTATTAAAACGACATTAATAATTGGATCCACTAAGACTCAAATACAGTCCTTTAAAGAGGGATGCAGATGACAGTAATTTTTAAAATTATCCATATTATTCCTATAGGAGGTAAGGATTAAGAAGCACATAGTTTATCCATTGCTTCTCAAATTATTATATGCAGGCTGATCATCTGGAGGTTTTGTTAAAATAGGGTGCACATTCCCATATTCATAAATTATGATTCAGCTGGTATGTGAGGGACCCATGAATTTGCATTTCTTATTTAAGCAAATTAATTTGATTCAATCATCTCTATTGTAGTATGTATGTATGACTGACAAAGAATATATATATCTCAAATGTACAACATAATGCTTTGATATACTTACACATTGTTAAATGATTACCAAAACCAAGATCATTAATATATCACTCAATGTTCTAAGAGGGTTACGCTGTGTAGTTGTTTTACTCAACTGTTAAACCTGAATCTAGAGATAAGGGAGACTGAGCAATCTAGGTATCAACAGAGAAAATTATCGGCTTCTTTTCCTAATTGAGGGAGCTAACGGTTCTCCACTTAAGTGACACCAGGGATAAAATTCAACAGCATGTTTGTGAGGCTGGCACCCCAAACAACTTTGACACTGACAGAGACTGTGTTGGAGTAGACTCCCAAGGAGATCCACAAAAGAGTGTGATGAAAGATTGGTAGGGAAAAAGGTGTGACGATTGCCTTGACTGAGGTAGAGCAACCTTAGAGGGCTGCCAGCCAAGCCTTAGGTCATAGGTGACACTATCAGGTGATACATGGCTTGGTTTAGGTGAAGCCCATAAAGGAGGGCCCTCAAGTCTCTACAAGGGTTAAAACTCCAGCAAGGAGGACAACAGAGAGAGCACTCTAGACTACACTGCACCTTCCCCAAACCTTAGGATCCTTAATTACACAGGGAAGTGCACCAAAAGTATAGCAGAAAGTCTGCTGAGAATTAGGTCTGGGATCCAAGACAAGAATGCTGACTCTAGTTACACCCGCGTAACTAGCTTACAACAAAGCTAGCCCCACAATGGACATTACTATCCCCTCCAGCAGGACCAACAACCATTAGGTTAAAAACTATTTACTACTTACAATAGAAGCTTACCAGTTACAAAAAAATCCATAGTACCACCTGCTGATTGAAAAAAAAATAAGCCACTCAGTTCCAAATTTCAAATGAGAAAAAAATAATTCAAGAACACCTGAACATCAAAGTGGTATGACATCACAAAGAGAAAATGATATCACTCTAAAAATTGCATTCAAAGACAGTGAAGCTTAAATCTTTTTAATGGATAAAGAATTAAAAGTACCAATCATAAATAAATTCACAGAGATACAACAGATCTCAGAAAAAAATAGATCAATGAATTATAAGAGGCTTCAGCAATGCAGTAAAAATCAGTAAAACAAAATATGTCAATAAGCTCAGAAATACAATACATGAGCAAAAGCAGAAACTGAAGCTTTAAATAAGAAATTTGTGGAGATTTGGGATATGAAGAATACAATAAATGAATTGATATTACTGTAGAAAGCTAGTGAAGCAGAATTGACCAAATGAAGGAGTAGATAGTGATCTAGAGGACAGAAATAAGAAAACGTCACAGGTGGAAAAAAAGAAGCTAGATATTAAAAAGTGAAGAATCACTCTGAGAGCTATCCAAGTCCATCAGGAAACAAAATATAAAAATACTGGGTAGTTCAAAAAGTACAGCGAGAAGGGGACATTAAACTTATTCAAGTAAATAATAACTAAAAACTCAATAAATCTGAGGGAGGAACAGAATATACAAGTCAATGAAGTCATCAGAACATTCAGATATGTAAAGGCAAAGAGACCAGCACCAAGATATATAATCCTGAAACTATCAAAAGAGCATAAGAAAAAGAGAATACATATTTTAAAAAGAAAGGAAGAATTTATTCAAGACTATAGCAATAGGAGAGAGAGAGATTAAACTCAACTCCCTTAAAACAAAGATCAGAAAAGTTTTTAAGAATGGGAAGAGGTGAGAGGCTAATTATGGTACTGCAGAACACTTGTGTTGGGTAATTAGCTTTTTCCAAAAGGAAAATTTAACTTTTCTTATCTTTATGACAAGAGGTATTATTACAACATAGAGCTAGAACCAATTGAAATCAGATTCCTACAATTCTGCAGTTGAAAATACAGGACTATTCTTTCATTTGATGATTACATTAATAAGGGACTCCAATATAT
>RJWH01006975.1:0-46432 GCA_004363575.1 Solenodon paradoxus | reverse complement strand
TTATCCCACTCCAGCTCAGCAGGAAACTAACACTTAGGAGGGAGTATTTCTACCAGTGGTGCTGGCCCATGGGAGGCTTGACTTGGAGTGCTGGGGAGGGGGAAATGTAGCCTCTGTCCAGGAGAGCGAGCAGTATACTTTGTGCTGCCCCAAAGTGCTGAGGTCTGCACCTTCTGGGTCTTTGGGGCCCAGGGTAGGGAAAGTTCTCTTGGGAAAAAATAGTACTGATTCCTTCTTGTATTTCTTCTCCTTGTTTCCTCTCTGTTCATTTCATTCCTGAAATCCCTGGGTTCTAACAGAGTGCCTGACAATTCTAGGTTCCCGGAAAATATTGCAGAAATGACTGGAAAAGCAGGCCAAGAATGCTGCTTTGGTGACCACAAGGGGGAGCTGAAAGGCAGGAATCAAGGGTCTCCTAAAAAGCAAAATCTCAACCCCTGCAGGAATTAGGTATTTTAATCCCTTTCCTGTGCCTCTGAGATCTCATCCATATTTTAGCTCCCCACTAGCTGGATTGATTCTGACACTTATTAGAATTTCAGAACTTGCTTCTAGGACTCTGGTTCTAACCAGCATCCACCCTATCTGGTACCAGCTGTGACACCAGGGCATTGTTGGGGGTGGCACATGTAATCCAGCAGTTGACCTGCTCTGCTGTTGTGAAGTGGCAGGGAGCTGCCAGTTAACTCTTCAGACATGAAAAGGCCCCAGAGAAGAGCATATGCTCATAAAAATGATGGGATTCCACAGTTTTGAAATCTAATGATCCTGAGTAATCACAGACTGGGGCCTTGGGAGTAGGGACTGAAGGGGTCTGGAGACCTTGGATGGGAGAGTCTGCGGCCAGACAGCAGGACAGAATAATTAGCATCAGTGGGAGGAGATGAGGTAGTTGTTAGCCTGAGGATGTCTTCACTAAACCCAGGGAGAAATGACAACAGTCAAGAACTGGGTGGTAAACCACTCTCCCAAAGAAAACCAGTCTCCTCTTTTCAAGCTTTTCCTTCCTTGGCCAGTGTATGGCTGTAAAGATAGAGGTTTCATTTGTGTCTCTTGACTTGTGGTGGGGTCGAAGGACCGTAGGTAACCCCATCTCTCTAAGGCCAAGGCTACACGAAAATTTAGAGGACCTGAGCATGAGAATTCCACAGGATGTGTAGGTTGCGGTATGTTACAAGTCCAACTTTGCTCAAATTTCATTTTTGTTCAGAGCTGACACACTTTTGGAAATGTGCCTACTACATACTTGTTGAATGAAGTCATTTTCCTCTCCTTAGGTTGGCTTCCTCATCTCTAAAATGAATGGTTTGGGCTGGACTTGACGTTGATGATCTGAGTTCCAGCCTCAGTCTGCTGTGTCACTGAAGAACTGTGTGAATCCACCGCATCACTTTCTGTCTCTAGGCTTCAGTTTCCCCACTTAAATTCAATGCAGAGAATGTGCAAGGGAGATTAGAATGACAGTGGTATAGACCTGTTTTCTGTAATACCCTCAGTTCTAGGCTCTGTCATTCCCTAGCTGTGTAACCCAGTTGTACCAGATCCTTCAGGTTCCCCAGTCCATAACACAGGAGAAGAAAGGGACTCATATTGCATTATTGCTAAAGTCTTTACCAATTTGCAGTATGTCATGTCTGTGGCCTTGGCAAGGCCTCCATTCCAACCTGCCACTAACCATTTTCTCGTTTTTGTCAAGTAACCACTTCTCAACTTCAGAACTCTAATTCTGAATAGTCCTCCCACCTCAAAACCCCCATAGAGCTCCATTACCAATTTCCATTCTCACAGAGATTATATATCTCACAGAGAAAGTAGACTCTGGCAGAAATTTGATTGGAAATAATATTGTAGTTCTGAAGCCACATTGCTGCTGTTCACCAGTTTAAGACTATTGCACTCTTGTAAGCAACATACATACCAAAGTTAGATTTTAATATCTATTTATTTTGTTCCAAAACTTTTGAGGATTTATATGCCCCAGGTCTCAAGCTCCCAAATTTTGTTCGTTCTCCTAGATTTCACTGTGGTGCTTAAGATGCTGCATCCTACCCTACATATTAATACGGTGCTGCTTTTGCCAACCAGAATTCTCTCCAAAAGCACACAAGCCCACACATACACATGTACATGTGTGAAAGCAACAAATTGCCCCACCATATTATGTGACATATCATAGGGCAGATCTGGGACCTGTGAGTGTCTTTATTTTATCTGGAAAGAAGTGAGGGGCAGCCTGATTCTTAAAAGCTAGCCACACTGTGAGCAAGAAGGGAGGCCCGCAGAGCTACCCTCTGGAGACTATGTGGCAGTGGGGCAGGAGTGGAAAGGGAATGGAAACAAGGGCTTGTTGCTTCAACATTTTATGGTGTCTTGGGAGTTAGAAGATTTCCAGCTTCTCTTGTACTGCTGTTCGAATTGACAGGGTAGTTATTGGGGCCCTTCCTACCCCTGGAGCCAAGAACCAGTGGGTTTTCCTTGGGGGTTAATAAGAACTGGACTGAGACCAGTGCAGGGGTCTTAGGACTTGGGTCTTGAATGGACCACTAGAAGCCAGCTGTGCCCCAGCTGCCTATTTATAATGGAAAAGCTCATGAGTAGGGATTGCTGTCTTTTTTAGAAACCCTCAGAGGCAACCTCATCTCCTGGCCCCAGAATGGCCCTGGCTTGGGATAGTTAAGTCATTGTTGGCTCCAAGTGACAGCCAAGGAGGTCTGACAAGAAGGTGAGAATGAAAAGTTAGGGTAATAGTCAGAACACAACAGACAAAGGCCCAGAGAGGAGAGAAAAAGATACAAAAAGGCCGAATAAAGAAAGAAGCTGAGTTCGTCATGAGGTGAATTGTGTTAGCTGGACACATCCTGGCTAGGAATGCTCTTCAGCAAGACTGCTACCCAGAGCCTGAACATAGGGAAGAATCCGGTATCTGTTTCAGAGGATAAAGATGGTCCCGAGGCTGCCTTTCCTGACACTTTAATACTCACCAGAGTAGCCAAAGATAACTGACTTGAGGGTGGGACAAAATGGGTGGTAAAGGCTAGATAGTTTCCTCTTTCTAAAAGAAATACTCTAACCCAGTATACTCTATTTGCAGTGTCTGACTGTACCTTTTGGGGATCCGGGTTAGGAATGGGATTTTCTCTAAAACAGCCCATATCTTGGCCTGGCCCAGGTGGAAATATTGACCTGTCATGAATAATGAGAGGTGGCCCTTCGCCAAGTCAGTAACTATTGCCCCTCCCCACTACATGCGGCCCCCCTGTCATCAGTCCTTCTCTGTCTGCTGAGATGAATTTATTCACATTTTGACAGGTGGATACAAGGATGAGGAGCTGGGATTGCCTTCAGGTTAATGCATTGTCCTGGGAAATCTGGAAAAATTAGCAAGTGGAAACTTAAAACAACAGTCCTAGTCCTAGTCCTTTCTGTAGGTTCCTTTCCCAGTGTGCTATGCTACTCTTCCAGTCTACAATCATAGCAGCTTGAGCCAAAAAAAATGAGATGTGGCTCAGCCTGAGATGAATGGAATTGATGCTAATGTTAGGGGTGGATTGGGCCAAAGCGAGGCTAATTGGCCCAGGCTCTGGGTCCCGCCTTTCTTCAAGCACACATGTGTCTGTGACAGTCATAAAGAGAAATATAGAAGGGAAAGAAGACAGGAATCAGCAGAAGAGTTTAAAAGGAGGAAAGGGAGAAGGAGGCAGACTGTTGGCCAGATATCAGTATGGTTGAGAGACTATCTGTATACTTGTAAAAGGAAGGCACCCATCACTCTTGGGAAGCCACAGTCCTAAGAGACTCTGAGGCTGAACAAGGCTCCTTGCTTCATTTTTCCTTTCTGCCTTCTCCTCTACCTCCACCAACAGCTCCCAAGGATAGATGGCAAGGAACTCCTCAACACACAGAGGCTTGAATCTCCTCACAAAGCTCCTGGGGAAATAACAGCACCTTTGGCAGTTGCTTTTAGTGAATGATTAACAAGATAGGGTCAGAGGGTCCCAACCTTTCCTCCACCCCCGGGGTTAGAAAGTATATAGAGAGGTTCCAAAAGTCAGGGCGGGGGGTTGATCCCAAGGTTTTCTAGATACTGGAATAAGAAGGGCCCTGGTGAGTTTAAAGGCATTCACGAGGAAGATTTGGTTAATGAGTTTGGAACACCTGGAGCTTTGACTCCAAGGACATGGTCAGGTGGCTGAAATGCTGTGTGCACAGGTTTGGGAACAAGTGTGCTGGTGGCAAAAATGTAAATGCTGAGCAGGATAAAGTGAAGGTAAAGGGTTATGGGGGGCACAATGGCAAGAAAGGCGTTAGATTGGTTCCTCGGGGGTCGGGGAGCCTGGCAGCAGCTCCCCATTGGGATCTGGATCAGGGGCCAACATCTTATCCTTGCTGGAATCCCTTTGATCTTTCTTGAACATCCTCTGATGCATCAGAGGGACGAAGAAAAGGATTACAGCCCCAATGATGGGGGGCACACCGGCAAAATAGAAGACCACATGGTAGTCCCCAAAACATTCGTGGAGAAGTCCTGAAATAGTGAAGAAAGACAAGTCAAGCTCAGTTTTGCACTGATGCCCAAAGGTCCCTTCTTCAAGGGGCCATAACAATGCCTATCCAGAGCGTCTTGGTATGCACTGCTTTGACCCAGGAGCACCTTCAACGTAAATCATTCATAGATGCAAGAAATAAAACCTCTGCTGCAAAGACAGGTGCTGGGGCTGCAGGGGGCTAATTCTCAATACAAAAGAAGCTAATGAAGCTTCTCTTAAAGTTCTCTAATTGTGACTTTCATGATGCTATAGCCAACTTTCTGTTGCTCATAGATATGAAGTTAGGAGGGAAGCTAGTTTGAAAGAATTGCACAGAAGATGGCTAAGCACTGTCTTGGTTCACAATGATATACCCTCTAGCCCCCAACTTGGGCTAGAATATTCGTATGAGATAATTCCATTGAATTCCCATTTTCCTTTTCTCTGAAGTTCTTGTTTTCCCAAAGAAGAAGCTGTATGTGTATCCTTTCTTCCAGTTGCAGACAGGTTAGCCCCTCTGGGTTCCTCTGAGCTGCCAATACCACAGATGTGTTTGGCACGGGATACAAGGCTTCTCCTAGAAGATACGGTGGTGTACCTCATAGGTAGGGTCAACCCAGACACAACACTCAGGAGAGGCAATTAGGTCCTTGGACTGCTGGGAGCTATGCAAAATTGAAGAGATCTGGAATCTGGAATATACCTTTGGGTTTAGGGGCTGGGTGGAGGCTTCCTCCCCCCTGTGAGCAGTGTGGCTATTGCACAAGGGCCCGAATGGAAGTTTTTTGCCACTGTTACACTGCGTGACCAGGACCCTTGCAGCATCCTGCGTGGAACTGGTATTCAAGAGATATTTGTTGAATTCATTGACCAGCCTCGGAAAGGTTAGCCCATGAATCAATATTTGCATAAATCTTAAAAGAAGGAAATGAAATTTTCTTTTTATTGGCTTTCCTTGTTTCCAGTGTTCCCTGGGAGAGTGGAGAGAGAAACTGAGAGTGCTGAAAGAAGGCAAGTCAATACTTTGCCTGCTGCCTTCTAGAAGTAATCCTCGGTTTTCTAGTACCGGGATATGACCTTAACCAAATCTCTTCTACAAGCTTGGTTCAGAAGCTAGTAGAAGAGGAGGGGAATGTCTCCTACATTTTAATAAAACCAGAGGCCATTTTCTCTTCTCTTCTTGCCCATTTACCCTGCAAATAAGTCCTTGCCTGCGAATCAGGTTTTGGGGATTATAGGATCTATAGAATGGTCAAGAGGGCCAACGCCATTTCTCTCTCCATCCTCCAGGAATCGGCCATGCTATCTACAATAAAACCCCACTGAAACAGATATACGGCCATGAAAAATCCATGCCTCCAAATGAATCCATGCACATACACTGCAGTTAGTCTCTTCTACCAGCAGTGATGACGGCTGCATGCACTCTGTCAAGGCTGCTTAAAAAGGAGAGAAAAGGGAACCTCAAGCAGAGGGGTTCAGGGAAGACAGAACTGCCCCCCATGCCTTCCCTGGAATATCATCCTCACCTGCAATGGGGGGTCCAGCAATCATTGGCAGGGCCATCATGCCCAGGAGGTAGCCAATGGCCTGTGAGGCCTGCATTGGGCCCACTAGTTCAAATGCAATAGGAGCCATGATGGTGATGAAGAAGCCATCGCACAGGCCCAGGAAAAGGCAGACAACGATGAGGCCCCCGAAGCCCCTGCACAGGGGAATCATCATGAACATCAGGCCCAGGAGCAGGAAGGAGATGACCTAGAGGAGCAAGGGCCTGAGGTCATGTTATTCTGACTAGCCAAAACCACATAATACATTTCATGTCCTTTTTCAGGGCCACATTTGTACCGTCTATAAAATGGGGTAGGGGTATGTCAACAGAAAGAGCAGTTAGACTAAATAGTTACTTAGGTCCTAAGTCCTGTACTGACAGATTCAAAAGTTTTATGAGAGTCCAATTTAACTGGGATTCTGTCACAATTTTTTAAAAAGGGATGTGAGGACATGGCCCTTGTCTTCAATAATTTCTTTTTACTAAACTCTGAGATAAAGGGAATTGCTATTCTTACTTTTTGATCCTGTATTTGACTGCCCCAGTTATCAGTGTGTGGGACCAGATGATATTGGTGTTCTCAGATCCAAGTCAGATATGGGAAGAGAAGGGAGAAAGTGAGGATGACTTTTAGGATGATTAACTAGGTGCGTGAATGGAAGACACAGCTTCCTGAAATGAATAAAGAGTCAATGCCCATCTTTGTGGGCTGTCGTTTTTAGGAAACACCTTGGCATTGCAGGAGGACATTGGGAGTTTCACCCAGGTTCTTTATGCTTTAAGACCCCACCCATCTCAGATCTCAGACATCTCAGATAGCCCAGCTCTGGGACCTCTCAGTTTGACTGGGTACCCTGTGAAGGCAACAAAGAAGACTTTAAGGAGAACGAAGCTACCAGGAGGGTTTTAGTGAAACTGAAGCCAACCCAAAAGCACTGACTAGTTACTGGGCTTCCTTTGGACTGAGTCAAATGACTACAAAACAAAAATACTGTCATTCCAGAGGGTGTTTCTTTTTCCTTTCAAGGAGAGAAGGGCTACTAGAAACACAAGACAAATGACCTTTTGATTAAGGTCATTAGTAACCTGGGTCAGTGAGCCAGTCTAAAGAATAGATTGTAGGTAGAGAAAGAAGTCGCTCCTCCTGCCGCACCACAACTGCAGGCAGCAGAGCTAGGTCATCCCAGGGTCATGGCTAAGTTCTGATCTTTCTACCAAGGCCCTGACATAAGACCCAGGATTTTCTAATAGTTCACACAGGCAGGCTGATTTACCCAGGGACACAGGGAAGGGATAAGAGGGTCAAGGCCATTTTAATGCCCTAAAGATTTTCTGTGTTGTTGACAGTAGTAGATTTATTAGATTGATCAGTTTGGGGAGAGGATAAGAAATGTCTGGCCATGCCCTCTGAGAAAATCTCTTTGGGGTACTTTTGAACTTTGTCCAGTCTGTTTTGGGATAACTAGGCAGAATTAAGGAATGAAAATCTAGATACCTCAGCTTCTCCTCCAGGAGATTCAAACTCATCTCTAAGATAAAACCAGATAGAACTATCAACCAAACCATATTGGTATGGTAATTAAGAGTTAATACCATTATATAGCATCAAGTACCTTATTCAAATTATTTTAATTGGCTCTTAATTACTACCTATTGTATTTAACTGCCTCTTAACATCCTCTGTGAGGCCTTGCCAAGGTTCAGGCACTAAAAATCCCTCTTGGAACTGAAAACTAGGCTTCAAGAATTGGCCCAAAATGTGGTTGTCCTGCAAGTTGTCATCATTTCCTTTCCAACAAAATGTCCAAGGGCTTGATGCCAGAGACATGTGCCTGTCTTTACCAAGAGTAAGAACCATAAGGTCTAGTGAATGGCTCTTCAGAACCTGAAGCTGTATTTACTCCTTTCCTCTCTCAGGCCTGTATTCCTGTATCCTACCTAGGGAGAAAGGACGGCAAATTTCTATGATGGAATATCTTGAGGAGCTCAATAGATTTAAGAAGGTAATCCATTGTATTGTGCCCTTGGCCTGATATACTCACCAACAGGATGAGTTTGGACAAGCCACTTACCCTCTTTGGCCCTCAGTTTCTCAATTGTAAATTGAGGGAGTCGGACTACAAGTTGATGAAGATATGTTTCAGATATAGTGTTCTAAGATTATTTTTATATTATTCTGAGTGACAAAATTGGGTCAGTCAAGTAAGAGTAGAAAATTGAAAGTGGAAAAGCAAATGGGTAGGGGAAAGAGTCAGCAATAACAACAGGCCCTAAGCCTAGTTCTAGTCCTGACTAGCTAACACCTCCACCTCCCATGGAACTCCTTGCATAATAGAAATCAAAAGCTGTCCCAGCCCTACCTCTGTGCTAGGAATTGTGGTGAGAAATTAGCTATATGTCTAGACAGGGGCCTCTGACTCTCTACAAGGTAAAACCTTGGCCCAATGCTAGCGGTAGCCTGATTTCCATCACCCTTTAGCATTTTGGAGCTTCTGATACTGACATAGAAGACTCACGGGGTGGCATGTAGAAGAGGCTGGGAAAGTCACACAGACTCCTGTGTAAAATATCACCTGGATAAGGCACTTGCTGATATTTGCAAGGGAATTAAAACATTTTAATTGGCTTATCTCAATCTAGATTTTGGGTTTGACCTTATCCAAGTCACTTATCATCTCTGTGACTTATTTCTGCCATCTATCACTTAGGGTAGAGTAGAATATGAGAAAAGTGCTACGTAGGAGTTCAGCTCTGCAACTACTGTGTACATGAGTCCTCGGTATCTCCATCAATGTAAATGAAAGGTTGGACTAGGTGCAACTAAGGGCACCCTGAATTCTGACAAAGCAGATGGATTTGCCAGCTCTTGCAACCCTAACATCAGGTTAAACATGACAGGAAATATTAATCATGTCCTTGCCCAAGACATCTGAGTGTATTTAGGATAGATAACACTTAGGGATATCAGAAGAGAGCAAAGTCCCTGAGTGTAATCAGGGCCCCCTTGGAAGTGCTTTTAGGACTGCCCCAGGGGAGAAATAACTCAACCATATTCCTGGTAGATTATTTGTGACCATATGTTTTCTGAGACTACTATCTCCCCACCACAGGTTTCCATAGTTGAGCACCTTCTGGTAAACCCAGCAGCAGGAATAAAATACATAAGCCTGGTCAGAAAGGCAATATCTTCCAAGGAGACAAAGACAGACATCTTGAACAGCAGTCCATATTCCAGCCACACCAGAGGTCAGTTCACAAAGAAAGTGGCTTCTTGAGCATTTCCATTGCTGCTGCCCACAATATGAGGCTACCTGTGTCACTATCAGAAAGATTAAAATTTATGTAGCTATACAATATTTTACTTTCCAAAGCCTACTCATACGTATATTTCTTTTGATCTTCACCAGTGAGGTAGGATAGGAAAGGCAAGAATTATTGTCATTGCAAAAATGAAGAATGTAAAGAAGGGAAGTGAGGTCTGGCCTTTTCTGGCACTTTTTTTTTTTGGTGTTCATCCATAAGATGGTATTTGAGAGCCAGTGCTAGGTGCCAAGTAGCTCTGGAAGTATAAAAAGCAATGCACGTGAGCTTGGGTCTGGAGGAGAGAAACAATGGGTCACAGACTGCTACAAATGCCCAAGACTTTCCAAGAGAGTTTTGGGGAACAATGAGGTCAGTCCTTACTGGCAGCAGCATCTAACTCCTGGCCTCAGTTTCCCTCCTTCAGATGGGAAAAACATTATTAATATACACTTTCTTTGAAAGTGTTCTTAGGGGTTCCATTTATACTGCTCTCACAGCATCTTGATGAACAAGGCAGAACAAGGATGACTGTCTTCATTTGAAAGCAAGGGGGACTGAAGCTAAGGATTTGATTGATTTTCCCATGTCATATAACAAGCTGACATCAGAGCTAGGGTGCAGGACATAGCAGTGGCATGCCCTGCCATTCTATTCCAAAGAATGTGGATACATAGCATCTGTAGCAGGCCATCCCTTTCCATAGTGCACAGGGTAGTCACACTCACCTGCAAGTAGATCTTCTTAAGTCCAGGAATGGAGTCACTGACACGGCCTGACACAAGGCGCCCAAGGCCTGAGGTAGCCCCAATACACACCAAAAGCACCCAGGGCTGCTTGATTTCCAAGAACTCCTTTTCCACATAGTTCATCTGAAAAACACAGCACCAGGCCCCCCACGACAGGAGGAAGAAGAGGAGCTGAATAACTAGTGGTATATCCAGGTTGTATTACTTACATCTCTGAACTATAGCAACAGTTCCCTCCCTTGAATCCCTAGCTCTGGAATAAACTCTCTGGATGATTCTAACATCTTGAAAGACTGGATTATCCCTTAGATCTCTGGATGCTAAACTTTTGAACAACTGAGGAAGGTGGGTGTCCCCAAGTCCCCGAAAAGGACAAACTACAACCTTAATAACTGAGACAATCTAAGGTTGCCCTACAGTCTCTCCATTTCCTGACCCTGGACAATCTGGAGCAACAGCAGGTCACCAGAGAAGAAGGATCCACTGACTTCCAGGTAACACTTCCAAAAGTGTGTTTTAAGAAAAATGAAGTCTGTGGAAGATAACAACTAGACTATGAGCAATAGTATATGTTTTGTGGATGCTGGTTAAACAAAGCTGAATGGGTTTCTTTACTGAGCAATTTTTTAGTATCTTTAAAAGAATACTACACATTATGAAACTAGAGAGATTTATATATTATTTGCTAAGCAAAATAATTTGACCACAAAGACCAGTATTCCATAAAACACATTCTTAGAAAACCCTATCCTTAGGTCATTTGGACCAGTCTCATATCTTGCTGATGCTTATAGTCTCCTAAAAATATTCCTAGACTTGTCAGTTGGGGAAACCACAGACATGGACCTTCCCCTAAGGAACTCTTCCTACCGTCCATTAAGGTCTCTCCTCAGCCTTTGTATTTTCCCTCCCTGGGTATCCAACCACTGTTTCATCTCTTTTTCAAAAGGTTCCTCCTGTGCCCTTTCACTGTCCTCTGTTTCAAACCTTTGAGCTTCAGGCAGATTAAGGACAGCTTCCTAAGACCAGGGAGGGTGGGACCACCCTGGTATTTCTCACCAGGTATACATAGGGAACGAAGTAGCCAAGGGTAGCAGCAGCAATCCCGAAGACCCAGATGCGGTAGGTACGTTGGTGGAACACTCGCATGTTGAAGTACTTCCTGAGCTGAGCCAGAAAGCGTTGGCATGGGGTGTGGACACCTCTCTTGCTTGGGGTGTCCTGAGGGATGGGCAGGAGGGGCCGGTAGGTGAGTGAAAGCAGCGTAAGGACAAACATGAAGGTACTCAGCACCTGGAAGGTTTGGGCAAGCTTGACCTTAGCCCCCAGCGTTTTGATGAGGAGGGGGAAGGACATGGAGAAGATGCTACTCCCAGCAGACACCACACCATTGGCCAGACCCAGGCGGCGTTGGAAGTAGTGGCCCAGGATGACGAGAGATGGCTGAAAGGCGAAGGAACAGCCACAACCAAAAAGAATCCCGTAGGTGAAGTAACGCAGGCTTAGCGAGCTGTGGGAAAGACACCAAGAGCTATCCTCAGCAGCCTGATCAGCAAACAACCTACCCTTCTCCCTTAAACTTCCTGAGACCTGCAACCCCCTCACCCTTATCCCATAGCCCTACTTCCATTCACCGTAAGAACAGACAATGAACAGGACCTTCTGATCCCCATATTTCAGATGGGGATACAAAGGTTTGGAGAAGTAATTTACCCAAGGTAGCATAACCAGGTGTCATTAATGCTTGGCCTTAACTCTAAGTGTCTGTAATTCTAGTTTGAATCATCAAAAAGGACTATTCAAAATAAAGCCGGAATCAGCCTGGTTGAGGGGCTATAAGGAGTAAGTCAGTGACTCAGAACAGTTGCACATTACTGCTCAACCAGACCCCATGGGTAGGCTGGTTAGGAAAACTTCATTCCTAGTAACATGAAAAGTCTGTAAGGAGTCAAGATCCCAGAAGGTTGAAACCCTCTGTAGGAATCTTCAGTGTCCTTCTCCACACTCAGGGCCCTTCATATTTCTGAGAATGGCTGGTGGTCTCATGAGAGATATCCCCTCCCCAACTCTTCCCAAAGTCTTGATAACCCAAGACCCTTTTCTTCAGACACTAGATGATCTCCATGGGAATTCTGAGGAAGGTAGTTCCTTTAACTTCCAGAGTTTAGCTCGTATTGCTGAACATGGTATGAATTAGTTTCCAAGAATAGCCTGGCTACTTAACAGGAAGTGGAGCCTCAAAGAATCTGTGGGCCTCACCAAGTAAGAGGTTCTGGATTAAAACTCTTAGGCCCTACTGTGCCCATAAGCCTCTGTAATAGAAGGCAAAGTGTCAGAAGGGAAAAGTTCATGAGAAGGTTAGCCTGGCGAGGTATCTGACTCCACACAATATTGTCACAACCTGGTGAAGAATTTTGTTTTCCTTTTGAAGCCTCCACCTATTTTGCAATAGTTCTTATCTGAGCACTGAATTACTTAATACTTTCCATGGTCAGGCAGTTCCTTTCCACAGATAGACCCAGTCTGGGGCCTATGCTTCAGAGATGATGTTGTACTAGCACTCACAATTCCAAGACAGCTATCATCACCATTGCTTTACCATTTTTTACCTACTTGCATTCACTGCATATGAATAAAGGCTTTGGTTTCAAAAGAGCTGTCTCTAATTGGAACACATAGCTAAGCCAATTAGTTCTCTGTCAGATTCTTTGGGACCTTCTCCCATTATATTCTAAGTACCCTTTGGGATACTCCTGAACTGGGGACCTTATCTAAGGGACAGGAGTTAAACCTTCAAGGAAGTGGCTGGTGGGGGCAATTTATGAGATTCAGTTCAGGGTGCTCTGTGATTAATCTATTTCTAGCTGAGTCCCAGGACAGGAGGCCACTGAGTTGACTTGCCAAGTTCCCCCATCAGCCTGCCTGTACATTGCCCCAGCTCGTGTCATCCAGAAGAATTCAAGAGTACTGATTCAGACAAAAGGAAGGATGACTTGGCACTTGAGCCACAAGCAGAACCATTTTTTCCACGGGAGGTGAAGCCATCCAGAAAGTTTCTTGGCTCTGAAGCTGTTCTTACAGAAAGGGCAAAGGGGGTTGGGGAGGGGCATAGGGGCTGGAGAATAGAGCGTTTACTGCAGTTGCCTAAGGAAGAAAACACATCTGAGTTCTTTCACCTCCTGTAACTGAGCTCATGTGGATTGGAAGAGAAATGGGATCCGTATGTTGCTAATTTGTTTATACTTTGCTCTGCTTGACCTTAAAAAACAGGCCTCTGCTGTGTAGTGCTGAGACTGGAACCACTTCTGAGGCCTAGCTCCTTCCCACAAGGAGTCAGGCACCAGCTTGCTGGAAGCAGATGAGACCGACCACCAGAGAGGTCCTGAAAGGGCTGGAGTTACTGCCCTGGGAGGGCTGCGCAGGTTCCAGGCAGGACATTATTTTTTTACTCTTCTGTCCCAGTTGGATGGGGCTAAGCCAAGAAATCATTTCAAGCCAGATCCAAGCTCTGCTGGAGGGTAGGTTGGGCAGCCAGAAATGCTCAAGTCACAAAGAAAGCTGGCTCACCCTCACATGGCTTAATTGTGGCAAAACACAACGATCTTTCTTCTCTGTGAGTGGAACCTTAGGTCTAGAGAGCATGACCAAGGTCTTTCTTGCGGAGCCAAGCTCAGAATGCAAGTCTCTGAAAGCTGTCTCCTCATTCCAGACATGTCACTGTGATCATTTCCTTATCTCTAGACCACATTCTCCTATATCATCTGAGGCAGATTAGAAGTAAGAGGTACCATAACTTGCAAAGTGACTTTGACAGAAAGTCAGTGGGGTTCTTTGGGAATCTCATATTCCTCAGACTGTGGTAGAGGTTTTTTACTTCTCCCCTCCCCTACAGACACGCTTCTACAGGACTGGCAGAAAGAGCAGAAAATGAACTTGTAGAATGCTCCTTGTCTGACACCACTGAGCTGCTAGTGGGACCAACAGAACCAGAGTTTAAGTTCAGCCTACGCCTAGCTGGGCAGCTGAGTGCTGAGTCTGTAACTCTAGCACAGTGACACTGCTAAATATTCCTTCTCATATCCAAGATGTAAATCTTGATCTGTCCCAAATCATCTATATATCAGTAGTCAGAAATACCTGGAAAGGGACCAGAAATGCTTAACAGCCTTGGGTTCAGCTCACTTCTTTTTCAGCCTAACATTCCCTTGGGAATCCTGTAATGGTAGGTGTTCACCTGGACTCACTCCAGAAGTTAATTTCTGGGAGGCCAGGTAAGGTCATGATCTCCTGTGGCACATTGAAGAGGGACTATAGTAGCAGAACTGTAAGAGACCTGAAAAGACCATCTAGCCTAATTCCCTTCCTGTTATGGATACAGGTATTGAGGGCAGAAAGGTGAATGGTACTCAGTTGTTTCTTAGCCATTTAGTGGTACAAACTGGAATGGAGTCAGCGATCCGAAATTCCAAACTCAGACTCCTCCTACTACTCTGGAACTCTTGCATCCTCTTTGGAGATATTCTCTACCAATGTGTCATGGAGAGCCTACCTAGATGATTACCATTGGACAACGATCCTGGCATAAGGATCTTCAAGAGCCCTGCATGCAAAGGGCCACAGGTATTCAGTAAGGAGAAGAATATCCCTAGTGGAAGCCCAGAAAGAAGTCCATCCTCAGCCTTCACAAAACGGCCAGCAGCCCCTAGTCTTACCTGGTGAAGGAGCTGGTATGGAGGCCAATGAAAGCCACGGCAGCCCCTGCTGTTGCTGTGATTCGGCAGCCCAAACGATCCGTGAATATACTCACAATGGGCGAACAGAAGAAGATCATACCCATTGAGAGGGCTCCTATCAATGCTGCAAATAAAAGCATAGACACCTTAGCTTAATATGGTACATAGTGCTGAGGCCAGTATCTCAGTTTTACCTCTTAGACTTTTCACAAGGGGCATTGCATTGATCTGTACTGCCAGCTAATAATCTTTAGTGACCAGAGGAGAATTTCAAAGTGGACAATATGAGAACTAAGAGTCTAGTTCATAAACATATCTAGAACCTCAGAACTGGAGCAGGGAACCATTAGAAAGCAAGTCTATGACTGAAACTTCGTTAGCCACCATACTACTATACCACATTTCTCAGCCTCTTTGGCTGTTTGGTATGACGGTGTGACTGAATTCGGATCAGTAGAATGTGGGTAATACACACCATTGCTAAGCCTGGATCACAGAAACAAAACAACTCCCATGAGGCTTTTGCTTCCCTGTGGGTTGAAGTTGCAGAGTGACCCTAGGAATCATGTATTAAGACTTCACAAAGCTGCCTTGTTTAGGTCCCTGAATAACTACATCGAGTGAAGTTTCCCTTTCTTCCCCAATCTAGAACCCCTGCCTTGAAGTTCACATACAAAATAAACCTTTTGTTAATTTAGTCACTGAATTTTTGAGGGCTACATTTTAAAGCAATTAAAACAACAGAAACTAAAACAAAGATTTTTCCCTACCATTTTACTGATAGACAGGACCAGACATGTGAAGGGACTTACCAAAAGCCACACAGTAACTTAGTAGTAGAGCTGGGACTCAAACCCAACTCTCATTCCTACTTCAAAAGTCATTGTATTTTATCTTCTACTGGCATGAGTAGTTTCCCATCACTGAAAGTGTGTTAGCAGAGCTAGATGTAAAACAGGGGACACTCAAGCATTGGAATCAGATTGAACTAGTTAACATTACAGGCCCTTTCAGGGATGCTCAATCAAATCTATAGCCTTAGGCACTATGCTACTTGGCTTCAGGGCCAGGGAGCACAGGAATAATTTAGGCCTTCAGTAGCTAAGGTAAGGCTTGTCTTGGCCATTGAAACAACTCCGTGGAGATGCTAAGATGAGTGAGCAAGGAAGTTCACAAAGGCCTCCTGGAATTGTACAAGGACACAGGGCAGTTTAGGAGCCACCTGAAGATTTCTAAGGACACTGAAAGAAGGTTATGTACCCTGAGTTGAAATCCTTCATCAAAGCCCATATATGGCAAATCCCTGAATCCAAACTCAAGTAAAAGCTTATTTTGCTTATAAAGGTCCTTAAGGGACTGTAACAAACCCACTACAGAGGAAGAAATTTGCCCCTTTACTTACATTCTTCCAACCCATGTCCTCTGGTTCAACCAACTGAAAGTTTACTGGAGGCGGGGTAGGGGGTAGGGTACTATATTTTTTAAACATTTAATATTTACTGAGATAAGTTGATTTACAAAATGATATAAATCCATATGTGTAGGTTCTCCCATTTCTCAGATATATGATGACATACCCTGGTCACCACCTAACTACCAAAAGTCTTTGATAACTGTCCATTGGACCCCACAACACTTGCTCTCACTCCCCCACCCATTCCCCACTGGTAGCCTCAATTCTATTATTAATGTCTAAAATCTGGTTTTTATTTTTTAAGCTTTTATTTATTTACTTTATTTAGTTGTCCACATATATTGTTCACCCTGACCCCGGGTCTTGAACCCTGGGCCTTGGGATGTATATGGGACTGCTCCCAGGTGTACTAGACCACCAGGCCACCAGGGCACACCCAAGTTTTAATTTTATCTTATATTCCACATATGAGTGACATCATTTAATATTTGTTTTTCTCCTTCTGATTTATTTCACTTAGCATAACCCCCAATTCATTCCATACATGTTGTTGCAAATAAAAGGATTTCATCTTTTATAGAGCTGTGTAGTATTCCATTGTTTATATATACCACATCTTTATCCATCCATCTGACAACAGGCACTTAAGTAGTTTCCAATTCTTGGCTACTGTAAATAGAGCTACAATAAATTGGGGGTGTGTATATCTCTGTGATGGTGTTTTTGTATTTGGGGGAGGGGGTAAGTACCAAGAAATGGAATGACAAGATTGTATGGAATTTCTGTTCTCAATTTTTTGAGTAATCTCCATACTGCTTTCCATAAAGTTTGCACCAATTTATACTTCCACCTACAATGTAAAAGCATTTCCTTTTCTCTGCATCCTTGCCAACAATCGTTGTTTCCAGTGTTTTGGATAATAGTCATTCTCACATGTAAAAGATAGTATCTCATTGTTGATTTGATTTGCATTTCCCTAATAACAAGTGAAGAAGAACATCTTTTCATATGCCTGTTGGCCATCTGTATGTCTCCTTTGGAGAAATGTCTGTCCAATTCTTCTACACATTTTTGATAGCATTGTTTGTTTTTTATGAGTTGCTTGTATATTTTATATATAAAGTCCTTGTCAGATGTACGATGTGCAAACATCTTCTACCAGTCAGTAGACTGTCTTTGTTTTGGTGACAGTTTATTTCACCATGCAGAAGCTTTTCAGTTTGATGCAGTCCCATTTGTTTGTTTTTGGTTTTAGTCTCCCTTGATGCTGGAGTTGAGTCAGTCCCCAAAGACCACTCAGACTGATGTCATGAGATAACTCATTTCTAAGTATTTTATGGTTTCAGTCTCACATCAAAATCTCTAATCCATTTTGAATTAATTTTTGTGTGTGATGATAGGGAGGGGTCTAGGTTCACTCTGTTGCATGTGGCTGTCTCGTTTTCCCAGTACCATATGTTTAAAAGACTTTCTCCATCATATGCTCTTAGCTTCTTTGTCAAATTCACTGACAATATATGTATGAATCTATTTCTGGTGATTCAGTTCTAGTCCACTGATCTGTGTCTCTGTTATTATACCTGTACTGAACAGTTTGGTCACAATAATTTTGCAGTATAACTCAAGATCTGGGAGTGTGATACCTCCACTTTGTTCTTTTTTTCTCATGATTGTTTTATTTGGGGTTTTTGTTATTCCATACAAATTTAAAGGTTTTTTTTTGTTATTATTTCCTTCAAAAATGCCAGTGGGATTTTGATAAGGATTGAATTGAACCCGTAAATATTGCTTTAGGTAAGATGGCCATTTTAACAATGTTAATTCTTCCCAACCATGAGCATGAGCTATCTTTGCAACTCTTTTTATCTTCTTCTATTTCCTTTATGAAAGTCTTACAGTTTTCATTGCACAGGACTTTCACCTCCTTTGTTAAGTATTCCAATGTATTTAATTATTTTTGTTTCTATTGTAAATGGAATAGTTTTCTTAATTTCACTATCTTCTATCATATTTTTTACATATAAATATACAACAGGATTTGTACATTAATTTTGTAGCTTACCACTTTACTCATTGATTAATTATAGAATGTTTTAAGGAGTTTGGGGTTATTTTACATATATTATCATGTCATCTGTAAATAGTGATAGCTTTACTTTATCTTTTCCAATTTGGATTATTTATTTTTATTTTAAGAAAAGTACAGGTAGGAATGAAGGTGAGTAGTCAGGCAGGAAGAATTCCATTTTATTCTTATTTAATTGTTCCCCCCTGACCCGGGACTTGAACCCAGGTATATGTGGCCTATGCTCCTTCGAAGGTAATTGACCCAACTGCTGCTCAGCCAGGATACATCTGGATTTTTTAAAAAATTTGTTCCTTTCCTAATTGCTTTGGCTAGGACTCCCAACACAATTTAAGTAGTAGTAGTGAGAGTGGACAGACTTATCTTGTTCCTGATCTTAAGAAGAAACATTTTCAGATTTTCACTATTGAGTATGATGTTGGCTGTGGTTTTATCACATATTGCCTTTATTATGTTCAGGTATGTCCTTTCTCTCCCAATTTTATGTAGAATTTTTCTCCTAAATGTGCACAGATTCTTGTCAAAAGCTTTCTCCGCATGTATAGATATGATCATATGATTTTCCCCTTGAGTTTGTTGATATGGTGTATTGCAATAATAGATTAGTATATGTTGAACATCCTTGTATTTTCAGAATAAATCCCACTGGGTCATGATGGATGATCCTCCTGGTGTATTGTTTAATTTCATTTTGCTGATATTTTGTTGAGGATTTTTTAATCTATGTGCATTAGAGACATTGGTCTGTAATTTTATTTCTTGGTGACAACTGTCTCTGCTTATGGTATCAGTATAATGTTTGCTGTATAGAAAATGTTTGTCATTGAGCTTGTCCAATTTATTGGCATAGAACTGTTCATAGTAGTCTCTTATACTATTTTGTATTTCTGAGGTAACTTTTGCAACTTCTCCCCTTTCATTTCTGATTCTAGTTATGAGAGTTTTCTTTCTTTTTTTCTTAGGGAATCTAGCCATGGTTTGTCAATTTTTTAAATTTTTTTCAAAGAAACAATTTTGGGTTTATTGAATTTCTAAATTCTTTTAAATTTTTATTTCATTTATTTTTCTCAAATTGTTATTATTTATTTCTACTGATTTTTTATTTCAATTGTTGTTTTTATTTCTAATTGCTTTAGATGTAGGGCTGGAACTTTTTGTTTGCTGTTTTTATTATTTCTTGAAGTAAACCTGAATTGTAATAAATTTCCCTCTTAGTACTTCTTGTGCTGCATCTGATAAGTTCTGGTAGCTCTTGTCTTCATTCTCATTTGTTTCCAAGTACTTTGTAAATTCTCCTTTGGTTTTCTCTTTTACCCAAGAGTCATTCAGAAGCCTGTTGTTTAGCCTCCATCTATTTTGGAAACTTCCAGCTTTCTTTTGGTGATTGGTTTCTTGCTTAATACCATTGTGATCAGAGAAAATGCTTATGTAGTATGATTTCAATCTTTGTAAATTTGTTGAGATATGTTTTGTTTCCCAACAATGATCTATCCTTAAGAATGTGCCATGAGCACTTGAGAAGAAAATTAAACATGTAGTCATTGGATGAAGTATTCGTTATATGTCTATTAGACCTCTCTGCTCCAAAGTTCATTTAAAGCTAATGCTTACTTGTTAATTTTCTGCCTAGTTGATATTTCATTGTTGAAAGTGGGGTGTCTCCTACTATTATGGTGTTGCTGTCAATGTATCTCATTAGTTCTAAAAATACTTAATATATTTTGCTGCTCCTTCATTTAGTTCATACATATTAATAAGAGTTATATCTGCTTCCTGAATTGATCCTTTAATCATTATATAAATCCCATCCCTGACTTTTGTTATCTTCTTTAGCTGGAAGTCTATTGTATCTGATATAAGCATGACTACCCTTACTTTATTTTTGCTTACCATTTGCATGTGGGATTGTCTTCCAGCCAGAAAGTCTATTTTATTTTCAGAGTTCTTTTCTGAATACATTCTAAGTCTTCATCACAATTATCAAAAAGCATTCATTGAGGAGTGCAGAGAATGGCAACCTATTAGGGGTCAGATTCAAATCTTCCCACAGAACAAGTGGAAATTCAACTATTCTCCAAAGGCAAACACTGAGGAAGGGCAGCTTCAGCGACTGTGGAGATGGAGAGGCTTTCATGATGACAAGGGGTAGGCAAAAATGTCCTGATATGCAGCTAAACTGCAGATTTGGGACTCAGCATAGGCACTTCAGCAGTAGGGTAGAACTGCAGGAGCATGCAAATGGCCTGAAGAGCCTGCCCAGTGGGACTGAGACATGAAGGCAGGGAGAAAACATCTTGGCACAGGGTAGAAGGAGAGCCAGCACCAAAGGAACTTGGCTGGAACCCGTGTGGTGAAATTAAACTGGGAGGCACCGTAAACAGAAGTCAGCTAGGGAAATTCCATACCCCACCCCTCCCATCACTATTTTGCACTAGAGTCTCAGGCTCTAACCACTGGACACCCAGCCAATGGACATCTCACCCATTGGATATCCCACACACCAGTATCCCATCCCCAGGATTAAAAGAAGAAGGTAGTCTCCCTGAGTAGACTAAACCTCAAAGCTACCCATTAGTACCACCCTGTGAGTAGAGATGAACTTCAGCATGATTGCCAACTGTGGGTTACCAGCAAGGTGCTCGACCACACAAGGCCATCACTGCAGGGAAACCGAACCCACAAAAATATAAACAGAATGCCAAACAGAGAAAAGGTCGAGAAAAAAAAAGCACGTGAAATGATTAATCTAATCAAAACCCAGAGGAAAATCTGAGTACAGCAGATGTATGCAAACTCTTTGAAGATGAATTTAGGGTAACAGTGACTAACATACTCATGGAAATAAAGAAAACAATAGAGGCAGTGAAAAAAACATTTAAAATGAAAGAAGAAATGAAACAAGATATCAAAGAAATGAAGAATATGAAAGCTGAACTAAAGAGCTCAATAGATGGAATCAATAGTAGGATGGATGAAGCCTCCAATAGAATCAGCAATCTAGAAGACGGGGCAGAGGAACACACTCAATCAAACCAGTAAAGAAATAAAAAATGCAAAGAAATGAAGACAGCAATCAAGATCTCTGGGATGACATCAAAAGGAACAACATTCACATAATAGGTATCCCAGGAGAAGAGAGAGAAAAGAGAGCAGAAACCATATTTGAAGAAATAATAGATGAGAACTTTCCCAATCTGAAGGATGAAGCAAGCATCCAGACCCAGGAAGTTCAAAGAGTCCCTAATAAAAGAACCCAAACAGAAATACGCCTAGACACATCATCATCAAAATGTCAAAAATACAAGATAAAGAAAGAATATTAAAAGCAGTCAGAGAAAAACGAGTCACATACAATGGAACCCCCATAAGATTGTCAGTGTATCTCTCAACTGAAACTCTACAGGCCAGAAGGTAAAGGTATGATATGCTCAAAAGGCTAAAAGAAAAGTATTTTTAACTTAGTATACCATACCCAACATTATCTTTCAGAACAGAAGGAATGATAAAAAGCTTTTCTGATAAATAAAAGTTAAAGGAATTCATCACCACAAAAACAGCTTGGCAAAAAATATTAAAGGATGCTCTATGAAGTGTAAAGAAAACCCCACATAAAAACAGTAAGACAGCAAATATTAAGAGTGGGAAGGAAGAGTAGAGAACAAAATGTGAGCAGTTACAATGAGTGGAAGAAGTATTTGCTTTTAAATAAAAATAGAAAATAAACAGAATTGTTAATGCTAACTTCAAGGTAACCTTAAAATATATCTCCAGGGAAAAAGCAAAAAAAGAATACAAAAAGGGAAACCAATCAAAACATAAATATACCCATCTGCCTAAGAAGAGAAAGAGAAGAACAAAGCTATTGTCTGGAGCAACATACAGAAGACAAATTACAAAATGACAATAAGTAACTACATATCAATAATCACCTTAATGTTAATGGACTGAATTCACCAGTCAAACAATGCAGAGTGGCTGAATGGATTGAAAAGTATAACCCAAACTTTTGCTACATTCAGGAAACCCACCTTCTTTCAAAAGATAAACAAAGTTTCAAAGTCAATTGTTGGAAGACAATCCTACAGTTGAATGACAATGAATGAAGAACAGCTATACTCATACTGGATAAAACAGACTTCCATCTAAATAGCATAACAATAGACAGGATGGACATTATATAATGACTAAAGGATCAATCCAGCAAGAAGACATGACACTTATTAACGTATATGCACCAAATGAAGGAGCATCAAAATATATTAAGCAAGTATTATTGGATCTGACAAGAGACATTGACACCAACACAATAATAGTGGGAGACTTCAATATCCCACTTACAACAATGGACAGATCAACCACTCTAAAAATTAAGGGAAACAGCTGGTTTAAATGACCATCTGAAACAGATAGATGTAATAGACATATATCAAGCACTTCACCCAAGGACTACAGACTTCACTTTCTTCTCAAACACACATGGAACATTCTCAATAATAGATCATATGTTGGGACACAAAACATGTGTCCAGAAATTTACAAAGATTGAAATCATAGCAAGCATCTTCTCTGATCACAATGGCTTTAAACTAGAAATCAACCACAAAAAGAAAGCTGGATGAACCCAAATTATTTGAAACCTAAATAATATGCTTCTGAATGACTCTTGGGTAAAAGAGGAAATCAAAGAGGAACTTAAAAAATACTTAGAGACAAATGAGAATGAATACAGGAGCTACCAGAATCTATGGGATGCAGTGAAGCAGTGCTAAGGAGAAAGTTCATCACAATGAGTGTCACCTTAGGAAACAAGAAAAAATGCAAATAAACAATCTAACTCTACATTTAAAATAATTAGAGAAAGAACAATTAAAGCCAAAACTCAGCGGAAGAAAGGAAATAATCAAAATTTGAGCAGAAATAAATGAAACAGAAAACAAAAAGACAATCCAGAAGATCAAAGAAACCAAAAGCTAGTTCTTTGAAAAAATAAACAAAATTGACAAAAAATTGACTAAACTCACAAAGAAAAAGAGAAAGCTCTCATAATTAGAATCAGAAATGAAAGGGGAGAAGGTACAATAGATACCAGAGGAATCAAAGCATCATTATGGACTACTCAACAGGTCTATGCCAACAAAGTGGACCTTGAGGACATGGACAGATTTTTAGAAAAATACAGTCTACCAAGACCGAACCTGGAAGAACTGGAAAACCTGAACCGAACAATCACAGGCAAAGAAATTGAAGAGGTAATCAAAAGACTCCCCAAATATTAAAGCACAGAACCAGATGGCTTTTCTAATGAGCTTTACCAATCCTTCAGAGAAGAATTAACACCTGTCCTTAGCAAACTGTTCCAAAATATTGAATAACAGGGAACACTACCAAATACTTTTATGAAACTAACATTACACTGATACCGAAAGCTGAAAGAGACATCAGCAAGAAAGAAAACTACAGATCATTATGTCTAATGAACATGGATGCAAAAATTCTCAACAAAATGTTAGCAAACCAAATTCAACAGTGCATTAAAAAGATTATCCATCATGACCAAGTGAGATTCATCCCAGGGATGCAAGGATGGTTCAACATACATAAATCTATTAATTTCATACACCATATCAACAAGAGCACAGAGAAAAACCACACAATCATATAAATATATGTGGAGAAAGCTTTTGACAAGATCCAACACACATTTCTGATAAAAAAAAAAAACCTCCATAAAATGGGAATAGAAAGTACATACCTCAACATAATAAAGGCCACGTATGAAAATTCCACATCCAATTTCATTGTCAATGGCAAAAAAAAATTGAAAGCATTTCCTCTAAGATCAGGAAGAAGGCAAGGCTGTTCACTCTTGCCACTACTATTTGACATCATACTGGAGGTCTGAGCCAGAGCAATTAGGCAAGAAAAGGAAATAAAAGGAATCTAAATTGGAAAAGAGGAAGTAAAACTATCATTATTTGCTGGTTACATGATTATATATAATGAAAACACTAAAAACTGTCTAAAAACTTCTAGAACTCATCAATGAATACAGTAAAGTGGCAGGCCACAAAATCAATAGACAATAATCCTTTATATTTTAATACACAAACAATACCCTAGAGAAATTGAAATCACAAGAATCACACCATTTGAAATATAAGTTAAAAGAATAAAATACCTGGGCATATACTTAACAAAGGAAGTAAAAGATATGCATAATGAAAATTACAAGTCCACCCTAAAAGAAATAGAGAAGGACACAAAGAAATGGAAAGACACCCTCTGCTCATGGCTGGGAAGAATTAAATCATTAAAAAGAACATCTTACCCAAAGCAAGATGCAGATTTAATGCAATCCCCATTAAAATACTATGGGTTTATTTTCAGGGAAAAACAAAAAAAATTAAAATTTGTATGGAACAACAGAAGACCCCAAATAACCAAAGCAATTATTAGAAAAAAAGAATGAATCTGGAGGAATTACAGTCCCAGATATTGAGCTATATTACAAAGCAATAGTGATCAAAATGGCATGGTATTGGAAAAATAACAGAGGGACAAATCAGTGGAACTCACATACAGTCAGTTAATCCATGAAAGGAGCCAAAAGTATACAAAGGACAAAAGGAAGTCTCTTCAATAAATGATATTAGGAAAACTGAACAGCCACATGCAAAAGAATGAAGCTAGACCACTCTCTAACACCATTCACAAAAATTAACTCAAAATGGACTAGAGACTGGGACCACAAAATTCTTGAAAGACAACATAGGAAAAGCTTTCCATGACATCAGCCATAGAGAGGTCTATGGGGACTCAACTTCAGAATCAAACTAAAAGCTTCACAGTGAAAGAAAACATAACCAAAACCAAAAGGTAACCTACTGACTGGAAGAATATATTTGCATTTTGTATTTCTGACAAGGGCTTAATATCTAAAATACACAACTCATAAAACTCAGTAACAGAAAAACAGACAATCCAATCAAAAAAAAATGAGAAGAGGAATTGCATAGACACTTTTCTGAAGAGGATATACAGATGGCCAACAAGCACATGAAAAGATGTTCCTACTAGCTTGCTCTCAGGTAAATGCAAATTAAAACAACAATGAGATATCACCTTACACCCGAGAGACTGGCCATTATCCACAAGTCTGGAAACAACAAATGTTGACAAGGATATGAAGAAAAGGGAACACTTTTACGCTGTTGGTGGGAGTGCAAATTTGTGCAGCCCCTATGGAAAACAGTCTGGTGTTTCCCTAAAAAGTTGAAGATGGAAAGCCCATGTGATCCAACTATTCCACTTCTGTGTATTTACTCAAAAGATACAAAAACACTCATCCACAGAGATATATGCATCCCCATATTTATTGCAGCCCTATTCACAATAGCTAAGAACTGGAAATTACCTAAGTGCCCTACATCAGATGAATGGATAAAGAAGATTGGTACATATATACAATGGAATACTACATGGCCCTTAGAAGAGATGAAATCCTGTTGTTTGTATCAACATGGATGGTCTAGAGGGGATTATGCTAAGTGAAATAAATCAAAGGAAGAAAGAAAGATACCAGATTAGTTCACTCATAGGTGGAATGTGAATAGACAAAACAAGGGAACAGAGAAAACAGATCCAACCCTTGGACACTTGCAACAAAACTGAGGTTAACAATAGGAAATAGGTTGGGGGTAGAGGGACAAATGGTGGTGAAGCCCACTGGACAACTGTGAAGAACACTTGGTGATTTGGTGGAGGGCAGGGTGTGTTTACATATATCTAAGAAATGGGAAACTTATACCTATGAGGTTACCTCAATAATACACACATATATATACACACACACAAATGAATAAAATAAAATGTTGATACTTTTTAAAAAAGCATTTGCTAAGTGTCACTGGGGCAGGGTTGTAGGTCTGCTCTGGCTCTTTTCAATTACTGGAGCTCCAAGTGTGCCAGAGGCGTATAATCTGAATGAAGTCAGAGCAAATCCACTGCCTGTGTCTCTCTTAACTCAGGCCTAATAGGTTGATCAGAATTGATAATCGTTTCTTTGGTGGGGTACCATTTGGAGCCCTAGATGCCTGACTCTAAACATTACTCTGGGATAACAGGAGACCTGAACTCTCATCACAATTTCACCTCTTAGCAGCTGTGGGATCCTTGAGCAAGTCACACAGCAGTTCTCTAATCCTCAGTCTTTCTCATATTTCAGATGGTTATTACAATTCCTGATGTGCCTGTCTCAAAAGTTGTTTAAAATTATTTTGATCACATGTAATCATATGTATAAGAGAGATTATTTTCCTGCCCTGGGTTTTGGGTCCTGAACCTGGGTCCTTGGGTTTTATATGCCCTGTACCTTAGCCACTGAGCCACAGTCATGCATCAAAGATTTTTTAGATACCAGTATTACAAAGTCATATATAACAATCATTGCAAATGGCTTACATGTAAAACTCAAAGTTACACAACTTCTAAATAAAAGCATAGGAGAAAGTCTTTCTGACCTTTGTTTAGGTTAGGCAAATGTTTCATAGATATTTACAAAAGGTATAAGCCATAAAAGACAAAAATATGACATTAAACTTCATCGAAAGGTAAAACTTCTACTCTTAAAGAAAGGCAAGACACAGAATGGGAAAAATATTTGCAACATATGTATTTGATAAAAAACTGGTATCCAGAATGCAAGTGTGAGCGGACTCTCGTAACCCAATGAAAAGAAAGCAAACAATACAATTTAAAACACAGGTAAAATATATGACTAGACATTTCACATACATGTAATATGACAAACACATGAAAAGATACTCAATATTATTAATCATTCAAGAAATGTATATTAGAACCACAATGAGATACCCACACCCAATAACAGGTATTTTTTAAGTGATAATACCTAATACTGGTGAGGCTATACTGAAACTGGAAATCTCCTACCCGACTATGGAATACAAAACAGTATACCTACTTTGGAAAAGTTTGACAACTTCTTAGAAAGTTAAACACATAATTACCATATAAAACTGAAATGCCCCTCCTAGGTATTTATACAAGATAAGTGAAAACTTGTGTTCACACAAAAACCTGCATGTAGATGTTTATAGCAGCTTTTTCATATTTGCCAAAAGCTGAGGATAACTCAAATGTACTTCATCTGGTGAATGGATAAACAAGCAGATACACATTAATACAATAGACTACAACTCCACAATAAACAGGAATGAACTATTGATACGGACAACAACTTGGATGGTGCTCAAAGTCTAAGTGAAAGAAGTCAGACACAAGTGATTCAATTTACATGGAATTCTGGAAAAGACAAAACTATGCAAACAGATTAGTGAGTACCAAGAGCAAGGGTGGGAGGAGAGGATTTATTACAGAGGAACATGAGAGAATGTTGTGGAATGATGAAAATGTTATATATCTTAGCTGTAGTGGTGGTATTCTTTTGTCAAAATTCACAGAACTAATAATATAAAAAGGTGAATATTGCCATATTTAAATTATACCTCAATAAATCTGATGTTATGAAAAAGAAGAACAGGAAACCAGTAAATGCTAGTGAGAGATCTCATATATGATACACATATTTTTATTCTGACTGGTTTTTAAAAAATATTATCTTCTTGACATTTTTTTGGCAAAGCAGAAGTTTTAAATATATTGTCAAAAAGAAAAGATACTTAAATTCAGTAAATCACCTGACATCTTATCATCTACAATTCACCATTATTTGACCCTTTTGAAAATCTACAATACAATGAATAATAATGATTGGGCTTGTAGAAATATGTTGTATAGTCAAAATTTAAAATTATATTTGATATGACTTTTTTTGTCAATGACATGTATCCATCATTATAGTATCATACAAAGTGTTTTCACTGCCCTAAAAACACTGTGCTCCACTTTTTCATTCCGACCCACTTCCCAGTCCCTAGCAGTGATCTTTTTACTGTCTCCATAGTTTTGTCTTTTTCAAAATGTCATTCAGCTAGAGTCATATAATATACACCCTACTCAAATTGGGTTGTTTCACTCAGGAATATGCATTTAAGTTTTCCCACACATCTCCATGGATTAGTAGTTCATTTCTTTTTAGCATTGAATAATATTTCATTGTATGGATATATCACAGTTTATTTATCCTTTCACCTACTGAAAGTCTTCATGTTTCCTTCCAGGTTTTGACAATTATGAATAAAACTATTACAAACATCTATGTGAAAATTTTTGTGAGAATGTTAACTCTCACCTCATTCGGTTAAATACCAAGGAGCATGATTGCTTAATTATATGTTTAGTTTTGTAAGATACTTACTAAACTACCTTCCAAAGTGGCTGTATTATTTTGCATTCTCACTATTAACGAGTGAGAATTCTTTTTGCTTCACATCCTTGTCAGCACTTGCTGTTGTCAGTGTTCTTGATTTTTGTCATTTATTAGTTTTATACTAGTATCTTGTTTTCATTTGCCTTTCCCTGATGACGTGATGTTGTATGTCTTTTCACGTGCTTATTTGCCATCTATATATTTTCTTTGATGAGATGTCTGTTAAGGTCTTTGGTCTTTTTTTAATGAAAGGTACAGGCAGGAATGAAGGTGAGTAGGCAGACAGGCAGAAAGAAAGAGGAGGAAGAATTTTATTTTATTTCCATTTTAGTTGTTCACACTGTTTTCCCCCGAGACCCAGTACTTGAACACAGGAGTATGTGGCCTGTGTTCTCTAGAGGTGATTGGCCTAACTGTTGCTTTATCAGGGTGTGCCATTTTGGTCCATTTTTTAAAATTCGGTTGTTTGTTTTCTTATTATTAAGTGTTCTTTGCATGTTTTGGATAACAGTTCTTGATCCATTGTGTCTTTTGCAAATACCTAAGTATTTTTGGAGGTGCTAATGAAAATGGTATTTGCTTTTTAATTTCAAATTCCATTTGTTCATTGTTGGTGTACAGGAAAGCAATTGATTTTTTTATATTAACCTGTATCCTGCAATCTTGCTATAATTTGCTTTTAGTTCCAGGAAGGTTTTTGTCAATTATTTCAGATTTTCTCCATAGATAATCATGTCATCTGTAAACAAAGACAGTACAATGATTTCCTTTTGAATCTGTAACCATCTATTTCCTTTCTTTGTCTTACTGCATTAATTAAAATGTCCAGTATGATGTTAAAAAGGAGTTCTGTGAGGGGACATCTTGCCTTGTACCTGCTCCAAATGGGAAAGCTGTAAGTTTCTCAGTATTAGATATGATGCTTGCTGTAGGTTTTTTAAATACAGACTACAAAAAAAAACTAATCTGAGATTTTTTAACTTTTGAAATAATTACAGATTCAAAGGAAATAGCGACAATAATACAGATAGGTCCTTTGAACCCTTCACACAGTTTCTTCCAATGGTTACATAAAATGTAACTACTACAATACTATACAATGCATACTACAGTAACGATACATACTACAATAAAAAAAAACAGGAAATTGCCATTGGTCCAATAGATGTGTATAGTTGTATATCATTTTATCACATGGGTAGAGTCATATAACCCAATGAAATCAAGATACAGAACTATTCCCTTGCCACTAAGATCTCCTTTGTGTTACCCTTTTATAGTCATACCTAGTCTACTCTCCCACTATCCCTAAATCCAGCTAATCACTAAAGTGTCTTCCATCTTATAATATTATTATTTTAAGAAAGTTAAATAAATGGAATCATACAGTATGTGATCTTTTGAAATTGTCTTTTTTTCACTTAACATTATTTCCTGGAGATACACATTTGAAGTGAGTTTCTTGTAGATAGCTTATATAGTTGGGGCATGTTTTTCATTTTCCTACTCACTCTACCAATCTCTTTATTTATACCATTTAAAATGGACATAATTGACATGTAAGGGTCATTTTACTTTTGTTTCTGTTTCCTCTGTTTTTACTTTCTTATTTCCGTTCTCTGCTTGCCTGTAGGTAACTTTATCAGCTTTTAGAATTCTATTTTGAGTTATTTATAGGGCTTTTGGTTGTATTCCTTTGTGTAACATATTTAGTGTTTAGCTATATTACATGTATATACATTACACATATTATATTACATCATGTACACATATACATACACATATATATAACTTGTCACAATTTACTGATGTTGAAATTTCACTATGATGAGTAGAGTATAAAAACCTAACCTTCCCAATGCCTTTCACCTTCTCCTATTTTAAACATAATTTTCTTAAATATTTTCTCTATATATACTGATAAACACATTAGGAGTCATTGTAATTTTGCTTCAATGTCAAACATAATGTAGAAAATAGAAGAAAAGTTGTCTATTGTATTTATCCATAATTCTACACTTTTCATTGTTCTTTCTTCTTTCTTGATGTCCCAAGATTCCTATTTAATTATTTTCTTTCTGTTTTGAGAACTTCTTTGCACCATTCTCTAGGGGTATGTCTGCTGGTGAGAAATGCTCTTAGTTTTTCTTCATCTGAGAATTTCTTGACTTCTCCATTCTTGAACAATATTTTCACTGTATATGAACTTCTGGGTTGTCAGTTCTTTACTTTCAGCACTCGAAAAATATCATGTTCTTTCTTCTGTCCTCCGTGGTTTCTGATGAGAAATTCATTTTCATTAGAATGTTTTTCCTCAGGTAAGGTGTATTTATCTGTTATTGTTTTCAAGATGAGAGAGAGAGAGAGACAGAGGGAGAGAGAGAGAGAGACAGAGAAGGAGAGTTTAGATTTCAGAAGTTTGACTATGATGTGTCTTGGCATAGATTTCTTTGAGTTCATCCTCATTGGGTTCCACTCGACTTCTTGGTACTGTAGCTTTACCTTTTGAAAAATTTGGGAAGTTTCCTACCATTATTTCTTTGAAAGCTTTTTCAGCCCTGCTGTCTTTCTCCTCTTTCACTAGGACTTCTCTGATGACAGCAATTTAATATCTTTTGTTAATGATTGTACAATATCCTATGTTTCTGTTCATATTTGTTTCCCAATTTATTTTCTCCCTGTTGTTCATATTGAATAATTGACATTGTTCTATCTTTGAGTTCATGATTTTTTCTTCTGTCCACTATACCCAGTAATTTTTTATTACTCTCATTGGTGTAATATTATTATGATTTCAGTTGTATTTCTCAGTCATAAAATTTGAATTGGTTTCTTCCATATATCTTCCATTTATTTTCTGAGACTTAGTAATTTTTCATTTAAGTATGATTGTAATTGTTCATTGAAGCATTTGTATGATGATTGCTTAAAAATTCTTGTCAAATAATTCCAACATCTGTGTCACCTTGGTGTTGGTATCAAATGATGACTTTTTCTCATTGAAGTTGAGATTCTCACAGTGTTTGGTGTGAAAAATGGCTTTCTATTGTATTCTGAACATTTCGCATATTATATTATGAGACTCTGGATCTTATTCAAATCTTGTATTTTATCAGGTCAACTATGACACTGTCAAATGAAGCACCACCCCATTATTGCTAGATGGGAAGGAAGAAATAGGGAGAGTGTAAGTTCAGGTTCCCTACTCAGACTCCATTAATACACTGGGGAGGAAGGGTGCCTTATTACTGTTGAGCAGGGGTTGGTATTCAAGATCCGCAGTATGCTTCTTCTGATACCTTCCTGAGTAGGATGAGGAGGGGTCTCTAGTTACTATTTCCAACATCGCTTCTGCTGATACTATACTGAGCAATGGTGAAAGTCCTAGTTTCCTGTCTGGTCTTCACTGACACCACCTTGGCACCTCTCCATGAATGGAAGAGTTGTTGGAGTTTACAGTCCGACAAGGATGAAAGTTCAGGCTCCCTGTATGGTCTCCGCCAACACGACAGAAAGGAGTAGGACTTGTTACTACTGAGAGGGGATGAAATTCCTGCCTCCTTACTCAGCCTTCTTTGACACTACCTCAGCATGGTGTGGGGTGGGCAGGTCGGGGCACCCTGTTACAGTTGGGTGAGTAAAAAATTTAGGTTCCCCACTAGGCCTTTGCTGATAAAGGTCAGATGGCATACTTTTTTCTTCCCATAGAGTAGGAAAACTAAACAATAGTTTTCTGTCTGGCTAGGGTGCCTCTTTCCTGGCCTTTTGGCTAGAGAAATCAGACTTTTCTTGGGGCTTGTTTTGTCTGTTCTCATTGGCATTTCTGAATAGCCAACTTCTACCACTCCACATCTAAGATATATGATACCAAAAGAAAGCTCAGGTAATTTACTGCCATGCTGTTTCTTGGTTTCTGAGGTCCCTATATTTCAGCTTTCTTATATTTATTTTATATGTAATAATATCTGGTATTTTTAGCCATACTTTATGGAAGAAATAGGGAAAAGTATGTTGATAAAGTTTTTAATGCTAAATGTATAGTTTTAAAAGTGAAGTCATCCATATATGATATTCATTTATTCAACAAATACTTAACATCATATCTGGCCCAGACCCATGGCTATCCCACAGGCATTGAGGAGGCTAAATGAATGACATATGGTCTTTGCTTTCAAGGTTCTCATAGCAGAATAGGGAACACTTTTTAAAAAATAAATAGCATAATGATATTTATAACAACAGAGTAAGATTTTCTGTTTAAAGATTTTGAGAAAAGTCAGACATGCCAAGTGAAAGAAAATTTGCTATAGTTGGGAAAACAAAGGAAATCTAATAGGTCGATGAATGACTGAAGAACATCGTGATTGAGAGAAAATCTTTCTAGGATTGTTAGTGGGAAAGGTTATCAAAGAAAATTTAGAAGGAGAAAAAATAATCAATTGATGCTATATTTAAAAAAGAACCAATATTTATAATAATGATGATAATTTTAACTTTGCTGATGATAAATGAGTGCTATTGTTTACCTTTTACCTTCATCATACTGTTTACTCTTTTGAAAATACAGGGGAAGGGTCAAAATTGTCTATAACTCTTGATAATTATTGGACTCAAGGCCAGGGAGTTTTGTTGTTCCCATATTACCCTTGCTTGCAAATGAGGAAGACAGATTTCTATGAAGTCGCTGAGGTGTGGGACAGTTGAGAAGGGTAAAAAGCAGATTTTAAGATACATAGAGGATCATCTTTCTAAACACACTTGTCAAAATCAGAGGTGATACTCTACAAACTTTCTATCAGGGAGAGAGCATTATTTTCTACTCACTATCTACTAACTGCTAGGCAAGTACTTAATTTCTGACTAATAAGTTTTCTGTCCCAAAGCACCCTAGCACTTTAAGGATGAAGTACGTATAATGTGCCCTTCCACAGCTTTCATCTAGTGTTTCCCAAAGTTCCCTTCAATTTCAACAACTATCCTCTGGTGAGTTAAGTACTCACAGAGTTGGCCCCAAAAGGCCACTACCTGAAGTGAACACAGTATGTGTATTCAGCAGGCAGACCCGCCTTTCTTCCTCTAGGCATGCACAGCCAGCTGGGTTCTGTTTGGCCTGGGCACTTCAAGAGCTGGCCTTTCCAGCTCCACCCTGGGCTTATTGGTCCTCAAGATTTCTAATTCTCAATGTCTTTTCACTCAAGTGCCCAATTAGTGCTTTGGCTCCTTACACAGTTTTACAGACTAATGTCTTTGAAGTACAGAGAAAATGCTCAGAAAAGAACTCAAATATGAGACCAGATTCCTCATTCCTTGGCAGCGAAGAGCCAGCCTCTCTGAGCTCTACCTTTGAGTTGAAAAAGGGGGAAAAGGCACTCCAAGAGCCAAACTCTTCAAATAAATTCCAGGCTTTCACACATGCCTGCTATTGAGGGGAAGTAACAAAACCTCAAATGAGGGCATGATGGAATAAAGCCAAAAAAGAGCCAAAGCTGGGAGAGGAACAGATCAGAGTGAGAAAAGTGGAGTGACATGAGAGGGGAGATGGCTCTATTCAAGAGTCCCTGATTCCTGGCAAGGTATATAGTATGATTAAAGAATAGCAACAAGGATTAAAGGCCATGTTCTGAGACTGAGCTATACAACCAGTGTACCTAATGCTAAGTACAGAGAAAAGCCCTATAAATTGGAGTCTATTGCCAGAAATATTCCCCTTTCCTACCCCATCTCCATCCCCTTAAAAGTCCCCAGAACATGATAAAGAGATTTAACCTAGTTAGGATAAATGGGAGTAGTTAAAATGGCATAGGTAAGGGCATGGGGACCATGTAGGGTAGATGACAGGTGGCTCAGAACATTGTATGCTGGTACATCTGGTCAGGTGGTCAGCACACATTTGTATGATAACTGAAAGTACTGGGACCCATTTAAAATGAGGCAAGTAAAAGTACTTCAGGGGTCAACCAGGGAGTTTTAGAGGGGAAAAATGTAACACCTTTGTCTCCCTTGGGGTCTGAGATGGTAAGAGCCCGGCTCTTCATTATCTCTGTGACTTCCAGCACAGCTTCTTTATTAACTATCTCCCTAGCCTTGTTCATGGACCAGAGTTAAGGAAGTTATTTTTCTAGTGAATGGATGAAATGGTCTTGTTCATGGAAGCTGATTTCAAACCTTTCCATTTTCAGACCAACATTATGTTGAAGAGGTCTTTCTTTTAAATCTCAACCTAAGTACATTTACTTTGGTAACTACTCACCAACTATCTATTGTGTCTAGAAGGCTCTCATTTCAAAACCAGATAAAGATACCACATGAAAAGAAAACTACAGCTGAATGTCCTTCATAAACATATTGCAACACCCTGAACAATATTTTAATAAATTAAATCCAGTAACATAAAAAGAATAAAGCATCATGACCAACAAGTATTTACATCAGAAATATAAGGTTAGTTCAACATCCAAAAAGCTGTCAATGCAGTGTGCAACATAATATACTGCGAATGTATTCAATTCCATATAATTATCTCAGTAGACACAGAAAAGTATTTGACAAAGTTCAATAGCCATTCAAGATTAAAATTCTCAACAAAGTAGTAATAGAAAGGGACTTTATCAACTTGATAAAGGACAACAATGGGAAACATATAGCTGATATCACACTTAATAGTGAAAGACTAAGTTAAAATCTTCCACCCTAAGAACAAGGCAAGGATGTCTGCTCTTGCTACTTGTATTTAACATTGTACTAGAGGTTTTCACCAGTGTCATAAGTTAAGAAAAAATAGAAGATATACAGATTAGGAATAAGAAGTAAAACTGTCCTTGTTTACAGATATGATTGTCTAGAAAATTTAAAAGGCTATAAAAAGACTACTAGAACTAATAAGTGAGTCAAACAAGCTCACAGGATACAAAGTCTATATAAAAATAATTGTATTTCTATATATACTAACAATGAATAATTTAAAAATTGAAAGACAAATGCCATTTACAAAACAATCAAAAATTTGAAGTACTTATGAATAAATTCTATAAAATAGGCCTTTATAAAATATGTGAATGACCTCTACTCTGAAAAGTACAAAATGCTAATGAGAAAAATTAAAGAAGACCTAAAGAAATTGAGGGATATATCTTGCTTATGGGTCAGAAGACTCAATATTTTTAAGACACCAATTCTGCCCAAATTGTTCTATAGCTATAATACAATATCAGTCAAAATTCAAGTAAGGGGTTTTTTTGTAGAATTTGGCAAAATGACTCTCAAATATAAATGTAAATTAAAAGGGTATAGAATAGTGAAAGTTTTGACAATGAAGAACAAAGCTAAAGGACTTTAAATGACCTGATTTCAAGACTTACCATAAAATTACAGCAATCAAACTTTGTGGTATTGGCAGAAAGATAATCAGATGGATCAATGAGCCCAGAAATGGGCCCACACATATATGGCTAGTTGATTATCAAAAAGTCAAAATGATTCGGACAACTGCCTCTCATTATATTCTAAAATTAACTCCAAATGGATCATACATCTAAACATAAGAGTGGAAACTATAACACTTCTAGAAAACAGGAAGAAAATCATAATGACATTGGATTAGGCAAAGATTTCTTAAATAGAACACAAAGAGTACAAAGTATAAAAATACATTAAATTAACTTCATTCAAAATAAAATTTTACTCTTCAAATATATTTTAAGAGAATTAAAATAGACCTACAGACTGGAAGAAAATATTCGCCAATAATATAACTGACAAAGTAGGGTGCATATCCTGTGTTTGTGTGTGTGTGCATACATGTATATGTGTGTGTTTACTCTCAAATCAAAAATAAGAAAATAAAGAACACGATTAAGAACTGTCAAAAATATGATCTGACATTCCACCAAAGAAGATACATGGATGGTAAACAAATATATGAAGAAATGCTTAACATCATTCGCCATTAGGGAAATGCAAGTTAAAACCCATTGAAAACAACCTCAATGTTCATCAACATATGAATGGATAAAGATGTGCTATATATACACAATGGAATACTAATCAGCTATTTTTATTAAAAAAAGATGAAATCTTGACATTTGTGACAATATAGATTGATGTTGAGGGGAATATGCTAAGTGAAATAAGTCAGAGAAAGACAAATACGTCATGAATTCACTCATGTGGAAGGTAAAGAAACAAAGAAAATGAACAAACAAAATGAAACAAAAATCTTAAAATTCTAACAGCAGAATAGTGATTACCAAAGGGTAAGGGATATGGTGGGGCCATGGGTAAATGGGTAAATGGATCACTGGTATTATGGTAGATGGAAACTAGACTTTTAGTGGTAATCATAATGTACCTGCTTTTAAATATTTACTCATGTTTTTGAGACATTTCCATGTTAATAAAATTCAATACCACCACCACTAAAAAGAAGAAAGGAAAAGGAGAGAAGGAAGGAAAGGAGGAAGTGAGGAAGGAAAGAAGGAAATGAGGGAGGAAGGGAGGGAAATTGGGAGGATGAGATAAACATGCAACAACATAAATGACTCTCAACGTTATCTGAGTGAAAGAAGCCACTCTGCAAAAAAATGTATACTATATAACTCCAACTATATAAAACTCTAGAAAAATACAGACTAATTTATAATGACAGAAAGCGTATTATTGGTTGCATGGTGGTGGGAAGGGGCATGAAATGGAGTGAAAGGGAGGAATTATAAAGAGACATGGAAATTTGGGCAGGGTGATGGATATGTTCATTTACTTTGATGGTTGTTATGGTTTCATGAGTGTGTACAAATGTCAAAACTTATCAAACTGTATACTTGAAATATGTATAGTAATTGTATATTAATTGCTCCTCAATAAAGTTTAGAAAAATATAGATGGGGAAATTAAGATTCAGAGGACACAAACTACTCAAGAACACACAGGTGTGTTGCTGAGCTAGGAGTAAAACCCCCATCTTTGAACTCCTAATCTATTGCTCCTTGCACTGTACCATGATGCCTGACAGACCTCTGGTAAGACTGCTCTTCCAGTTCTCCTCTTCCGCTGCTCTAATTCTTCTAGGTCTCTTTCTCCTCGGGCTCCATGAGAAAGTTCCTGAGAACCCCAGCCCCACCACAGACCTGCTTTGTCTGGCCCCTACGTTATTTACTTTAACCTTGTCCTCTTTAGACATTAAGCAAATCCCAAGTTGCCTCTCAGTCATGCTGGCCTGCCTCAGAGGCACTCAAAGTACTCAGTTAGGCAATGGCTCTATGCACTTGGCATTCCTGAATTCTTGGATCCATCTCATTGGTCTCATTCCCAAGCTCCCTGCCCCATGTCACTAGGCTTCTAGAGGTATTAACAAAGACAGATCAATGATCTGTAGTTCATGGCAGGAGAGAAATAAGGTCTCAGAACTTCCCTATCATGACCTGTTCACTCTCCTGTCTGGTTTCCCACCATTGTAATATCTCTGCCTTATGATCTCTAGGTTCTAACTAGAGGTCTTATTCTGACCAGGGCCCTGTGAAGTTGGGAAACAAAGTCTGAACTGTTGGACCAGAAGAATGAGTGTGCAGCTGCGACAGACAGTGGTGTCTAGAGCCCGCCAGCAGATCCCTATTGGGTTAGAAAGCCTCCACACACTTCATGAAAATATGTGATTGCTCCAAAAATCAGTCCAACCACCAGGGGATGGGCAGCAGGGGCCCAATGGCTGATTTTTGTAAGTTCTGCTTTCAGAAAATAGCAGAGCCTTTGTAGAATCAAAGCAACAAGAAACATGCTAAAATGATGAGCTCCTCCCTACCTTGAGACTGAAATAGGATAGGACCCTCAACATTTGGAGTACAGTTTGAGTTAAACAGGCAGCCAGTTTGCATAGGTCCTTCCAGCAGGTACCCCAAGGAGACAGGTGATCACTCTGTCACCAGAAGCAGCTCTCTCCATACCTGCAGTTCAGCATTAAGAAGGAAACCTTGAATGGTCAAATCTAGGATAGATGACAAGGTAATCAACCAGACTGGCTGCCAGGATCATTAAGACTTTGATCCTCCGAGCCAAGCCAAACACTAAGATAGACTCCAGAGTTAGGGACTGTCTGCTATGACTTCATGAAGTATCAAAGCCCATAGGAAATCTCACTCAACATATTAGGCCATGTTTTTAACTCTGAACAGGAATCTGCTGACAATCACTAACAACTTTGGATTCCTTGTCAGAGCAGAAGGATGAAGGTAGCGGGGAAGAGGACAGAGGGAGGGACTGGGAAAACATTGACAGAAATAATCTTTCAACCTAAAATACCTTTTCCAAGGATACTGTTCTTTTAAGTGCTTTCTGAGATGGAGGAAATGAGGGAAAGAACAAAGGAAAGAATTCGAAAACAGGTCAGAGGATATTACAGTGGTTGGGAAACTGCTTCCCAACTGAGACATTTTCTTATGCCTCCATATGACCATGTTGGAACCGTTCTGGAACCTGTACCTCCACAGGACAGTCCTGGGATGGATTAGTCTTTCTATAATGTATTGGTTAAGAGTCAGGCTCTGAAGTCAGACAGATGTGAATGCAAGAACAACATTTTCTATTTCCTTGCTGGTGAACCTTGAACAACTTATTTCACATCTCAGTTTCCTCATCTGGAAAATGGATATTATAAAACTACCATACAAACATTTGTTCTGTGAAGATTAAGAGAGGCAATATAAGAAATTTGGCATGTAGAAACTAAAAATTGCCCTTGGGAGAGCAGATGAGAACAGTTTTGCCTCTCAAGGTGCTACTGAGGGGAATCCCACACCCTCATACAAATGCTCTTCCTTTTGCTAGCCCAGGTTTGTTGAATAGACATTATGCAATAGTGTGCTTTTGTGTGCAGAAGTTAAAGATTGCTGAATGGTGGCTTCTCACGGCATACCATGAGCTCTAGCAACTCCCAAACCTGAAATGCAGCACCAAGAAGCCTGATCACCAGCACCTAAAAACCAGACCCTCAGTAAGGCAAATGCAAAATGTAGTCTGGGCCTGAGCTGGGCACAGGCTACTTGTCTGAGAGGTGCCTCTGCAGTAGGTTTGGGAGTGGTAGAATTGGCAAAGGGATGAAGTCAAGATTTTGAATCTTCTCTTCCAATTCAACCAGCTAGTAGAAGCAAACCATCATGATGGCAAGCATGAGTGGGAGGAAGGGGAAGCCAATAGCCATTCATTCCAGTCCTGAGCAAACCAGAGTTCCCAGACTCAAGAAACACCTATTGGCAATAAGGAACAAGCGTCCAACACCTTTGTTTTTTAATTTTAATGCTATCTTGCCTTTGAAGAGTTCTTCTATTTTTTCAAGACCCTTTTCCAGTACCTATCTCACTAAATCCTCAGAATGACTGTGTAAAAAGAATAGGCCAGAGGATGTGGAGGAAAAGGAAATACTTTTGCACTGTTGGTGAGAGTGCAAATTAGTGGAAAACAGTGTGGAGTTTCCTCAAAAAGTTGAAGATGGAAATCCCATATGGTCCTATCATTCCACTTCTGGGCATCTACCCAAAAGCTACAAAACACTCATGTGCAGAGATTTATGCACCCCGTGTTTATCACAGCCCTATTCACAATAACTAAGAACTGTAAATTACCTAAGTGCCCAACATCAGATGAATGGATAAAGAATATGTGGTATATATACACAATGGAAGACTACACAGCCCTTAGAAGAGATGAAATCCTGTTATTTGAATCAACATGGATGGAGCTAGAGGGGATTATGCTAAGTGAAATAAGTCAAAAGAAGAAAGACAGATAGCAGATGACCTCGCTTATAGGTGGAATGTGAATAAACAAAACAAGGGAAAAGACAAAACAAAACCAACCTTTGGACATTTGCAACAGAACTGAGGTTACCAATAGGGAATGGGAGGTGGGGGCAAATGGTGATGGAGTCCACTGGACAATGGTAAAGAACACTTGGTGATTTGGTTGAGGGCATGGTGTGTTGAACTACAACTGAAGAATGGAGAACTTATACATAGGAAGTTATTCTAATGTGTAGAATAATTACTACAATAAAAACAAAACAAAAAAATGAATAGGCCAGAGACTGTCCTCCCCCCGTCTTCTTTTCCTTCATAGTAGTAGCAGTTTCAGTAAGTGGCACTCTATAGCACTTACTGTGTGACAGGCACTATGTTGAATTCCTTATGTCTATTAGTTATATTATCTCACTTAATCCTCATAACAACCACATAGGTGGATATTAATAGTGGACCTATTTACTTTCCCTCGAGAAATTAAGCAGACCAAGAGAGATTTGGTGACTAGAGTAGGTCACACAGTTAGTAAGTGGTGGAGCTGGAACTCCAACCCAAGTCTATCTGACTTTAAAGTTTTTGTTCTTAGCTACTATGCTATATATACCCTATTTTGCAGAGGAAGAAATTGGAGCCACAGAGCTTAAGCGGCTTGATCAAGGACACAAAGCAAGCTAGTTCCAGGGGAGGTCTAACTGGGCCTTCTGACCCTCAGTCTAGTAGATTTCTTTCCTTATTCCCAATGTGTCTCACAGCATCAGCGGCATAAGTTTTATACCCATTGGTACTACATTCCAGGTGCCCTGTGGAATGCCAGATATCAGATAAAATGCCATCTTCCAGCAAGGTCAGAGTTAAATCCTTTATTATTTTATGATACCTGCTGTGTAGATGAAGTAACCAAGGTAAAAGTAGGCAAACATCTTACCCCAGGTTTCCTGGTGTATCAGAAGCAAAGAAATTCCTCGAAGTTCTTAACTCTCAAGTCTGGACTTGCTTCACTTGAATACCTATGTGTGTGCCCGCAGAGCAACAAAGAAAGCAGTATGGGTCACAAGAAAGTCAGACAAAAGAAACTCAGTATATTCTCTATCTCCTTTTAATTGGATCTGTTGAGTCCTCTGTGCAGGGGAAAAGGGAGCTGATGCAGAAGTGAGGTGGTTGAAGAGAAGGGTAGGGGCTTGCAGGGACAGGACAAGAGAGGTTCAAAAAAATCTCATAATTTGGGTAGAGGTAGAGGGGAGGGTAAGTCAGGGTCTTGAAGATTTGGAATGTCTTGACATAAAAGCTCTGTAGTGTCCCTGAAGGGGGTGAGGAGAGGGCAAGAACACAGGCAGGGGTGTAAACACATTTCCACCCTGGTCCTCAGCCAGGAAACCAACACTGACTAAGAACCTGCCAGGATTTTGGTCTGGCACCAGGGGCTAAGGTGGTTGTGGAGCAATGCAAATTAAAGTTCTGTCCAGTTGAAGCAGGAGACTACCAGAAAGTAAAGGAAATTTGCCCAGTGGTCCTGAATGCTAGCCTGGAAGCATGCTTTCCTGGCTGCATCTGCACCATTGCAACGACCCACATGGGTGATCAACAGGATCCCTGAGAGGGGGCTATAGGAACCTAAAGAAAGACAGACAGACAACACACATCTAGAAAAGTGGGGGCCAGTTGAGACACTTCTGTCCTCTCAGAGACAGTGACCCCGAGTCTGGCTCCTTGACTTAATTTGTAGGGCTGGATTACAAATGAGGTGATGGGAATAAAACAGTGAAAGACTTGTAGGCATAAGCTGTCCCCCTGCTATTGGGAACAGTTGAAGGTGCAGCAACATTGCAGTTTGCTGTTTATCTACTTCTCGCTCTGCTGACTGTGAGAAATTCTGCCTTGAGAAACTTTGCAGAAGTGGCCAGAAAGCAATTTGTTCCCTACATCTCCCCTTTTTTATTCTTTTAAATTGTGTTTTAAGAAATTCTGCCTTGGGAAACTGCAGAAGCGGCCAGAAAGCAATTCGCTCCCTATACACCACCTAGCTAATTAAAGGGCATTTCCCAAGATTGATAGCCATTCAATTGATTCAGCTTGTATTGTCCATTGTCAAGGTTCATTGTGAGGAGAGTGGAAGCAGGAGGAGGAGGATTTCAGAAAGACCATTTGGCTGAAGATCTTTCAGAAGAGGCCTTAAGACAGACCTTATTAATTCTGAAATTATCGTGTAGATGGTATATCTTGAATTGTACTTGTGTGACGTGTGTTAAAATGTTTAGTCATTACAAGTAAATATTTCAAGTGTCACAATTTTTGATACCATACTTTGGCATTTCTTCATTTCTCTTATCCAGAGAGCCTCACAATGTGTCCTGGACCTTTCTCCAATTCTTAGTGTGGAAAACTGAATGACAGGATAAGGAAAATGACCTGGATCTTTAGGTGGTAGAGAGACCATGCATGGTTCCACTAGAATGTTAAAAAGATAAGAATGTTTAAAGGTAAAGTTGAAAGGATGTGTCCTTAAGGGTGTGGAAGTAGAATTGAAAGTCATTCCTGAGGAGGCTGTTGTCAAGAGTTTTTTAGGGGGTGGAGGAGGGAGGCTGGACTGGGACCTGCCAATTGGAGGAGACATAAGACTGAACAACATACATGAGAGATTGCAATAACAATATTTAGTGCTCATCTTGATCAATCTACCCATTTTACATATTTAGAAACAGACCAAAGAGATTAAAGTGTATCACTGAGTCACCAATCTGTTAGTGGTTGACTCTAAAGTAATCATGTTGTATTTTTCTCTTACACCAAGACTTAAGCTATTTAAAAGAAACAGGACTCTTCCTGGAGATGTCAGAGGAGAGAGATAAGACGGATCCCATCATTTCAAGCAAGTACCTACATCACAGATAGTATTTGCAAACAAGAACGCAAAGATGGTCTCTGGACCCTCACACCCTGTGGACAGTGGACACAATTCAGAGAATAGTTCAAGGAAAGTAGCTGAAAACTCAGATCTGAAGCTGTAGGGCACAGAATACCTTAGGGGCTCTCTCTATGCAGTGGGCTAGGGGGTGGTCTGGCTCTTTCTAGGGAGCCATCCCTGGTGGGTTTGGGTGGAACAGCGGGTATTTGTAAAAGCCAAGCTTTCCAGCTCCCATAGCAGCTTATTCCATTCTTCTAGGTGGGTGGCATTCTCCAGGGGCTGGAATGGGGGTGGGGTGAAAAGGCTAGCAAGCACCGAGCAGGAACTGTTTGTTGAGACATGTGGTCTTTGGAGGGGATGGCCTCCATGCCAAAGCAAACTCCTTCAGAAATAAATATTGTACATGAAAGACTAATTATGGGTTTGGAGTTTAGGATTCAGTAGGAGAGAATTGCTCTGTTTGGATGAACTCTCACAGTCTGCAGCGCTAGTCTGCAGCACCAGACTACAGCAGGGGAACAGGAGAGTCAGGTTGGGAGGTGTTTTCAGTAATACCACCAGCACCACCACCACAAGCAGCAGTCTCCTCTGCTCGGAAGTGCTATTTAACTAGGGGGAGACAGCTTTACAGAGTTGGTTTTCCTGGAGTCTGAAGCCAAAGAGAGCCAGAACAGAGACTGGGCACACCCAAGATGGCAGCAGGAGCCTTGGTTCCTGGCCCCTTGCCCTACTTGTTCCAGGGGTACAGCTGCACCTTCTCATGTGGTTGTCAACAACGGCCACAAAAGGGTTCTTTACCACTGTAGTAGTCCTCTCCCCCTGTCACCCCAAGCTGTATGCTCTCTGCATTGTCTGCCCAGCCGAGGGAAATACTGTGTCCCACAGGGTTCTGTGGAGGCCAAGCAGATGTTCTGGGCATAGAATTTGGTCTGGAGACTCTAAACACTTATCTGGAGATTGAGCTCCCAGATCTAGCTTGATCAAATATCTTGTATATACCTTCAGGCAAAAACTTAACCTCTTCAAGTTACTTTTCCTCTGTAAAGTGGGTATAATAAAATGCGTACTATAAGGTTACTATAAGGACACTAAATGAAATATCGTATAAGGAGTCAACAGCATGTAACTAAAGGAAATACATATAGATTTATATCCAAACCAGGCCGGTTTGGAAAAGGAATTTTAATTTTCATAATTAGAATGGGACAACATTCACAAACTGAGACATGTCGTTATTCTATGTATAAGGTTCACTTATTTTAGGAAAGCTGAATTTGAGTTCGGCAATTGATTGCTGGGAATCTAAGCAAATTATATCCCTTCTCTAGAACTCAGTTTGTCTAGCTGTGAAACAGAGTACATAGGGTAGATACCAAATGACATTGAGATTGATCATTATTTCTTACATGTTAACAAGGATTGGGCATTCTATTCCAGCCTATAACTGCAAAAGCAGTGATTTAAATTACTAATAACTGAGTAAAATAGAGGTTTCCAGCTTTCTGAACCCTGGGACAGGGCCAGGACCTGTGTTTTCTGGGCCTTGGTTCTCAGCTCTGAGAAAGAAGGGGTGGGATGAACCACACCTGTGCCCGCTTCCTCATTCAAGGTCTGATGGCGCTGGGACTAGGCATGGGGAGAAATAAGGAGGTGGAACACTGGGCTCCAAAGGACTGGAGGCACAATATCATCACAATTTCCATGGGCACAGGCCCAACACCAGGACCAGTAGCAAAGAGAGAGCACCTCCAGGATGATGGAGAGTGTAGGGGAAGAGGGCCGGAGGGACCAAAGGGCTCTTCTTTTTCTGTTGCAGGAAAGCAATGCAGCTCCTCAATAGGTCAGTACTTCCCAAACAGCCCAGAAACAAGAAGATTTAGAAACCAAACAATGGGGATGACCAGCCATCTAAATTAAGGCGTTTCCTGATTTTTCCTCTGAAAGTTTCACTTAAATATCTCTCCATGTCACTGACCTCAGTTAAGAATCCAAAGGACATTTTTTCCATGCTTTCCCCTTTTCCTTCCTGTGTCACTTCCCCTGACATACATACGTAGAGAGAAGCAGGATGGAGAAAAGTCACAGCCTTTCTCAATGCCTTTGCTGCATGAACTTTGTTAATTGTCAAGGTCAGGGGAGGCTAAATTACAAACACAGATTTGAAGAAGGAAGTATCTCAGCCCTCTGCATAAGTGGAGGGAAAAGAAAGCTTTTTTTTTCCCAGAACAATTGAACTTTTGCCATTTCTTGAGGCTTCACATCCCACAATTTGTCTCACCAAAGCCAGCAAGAGAAAAGGCATCAAGTTCATGTGCAAATTGTGCTCCAAAGAGCTGCTAAGGCTTCAGCAGTAAGCTTTGGGGTCCCAGAACACTACTTTAAGAAATCCTGGACTGAAGGAGAGGAGCCTCACCTCTATTCCAAGGCCCAGAAGTCACCTAATTCACATTGAAATATGAAAAGCTCCTGAGGTTCATTCACATTCTCTACTTTGTCTGTCTGACCTGAAGAGGGAGACCAATTGCTCATCAAGGCAATCTTCCAATCAACCAGAAGTGAATTGCCCAGAAATGGGTACAGCCAAGACAGTGCCTGCTGCATAGGTCTGTCGAGTCCCTGAGATGGGCTTCACTGGTTTCCCACCACCTCTGGCTTCCTTGAACCTGAGGGTAGCTCTGTAGGTCAGAATAAGCTCATGAGCATCTGCTTGCCTAGCTAGGCTGCTGGCTCTGAGAAGGCAGAGACAATACTCCCACATGTTCACAGTTCCATTCCCAGTAACTCAGCCACTATTTGCTGAATAAATGAAGTTACTTCAAGAAAGAGTGATTCCTGGATAAGTTAGAGACCCGGCTCAGACACTTGGTAGTCAGATATTCCTGTGACCTCTTCTCCTGTGGTGAGTGTACACGTATGTGCACATGTATTCCTGGAATGGTACTTGTGTCTGTGTCAATGTGAGTGTGTGTGTGCATATGTGGTACACCAATGTGTGTATCTTCTGTTCCCCCAAAGAGAACCCAGGAGCTCCCTGAG
>RJWH01006974.1:0-46473 GCA_004363575.1 Solenodon paradoxus | reverse complement strand
TCCCACGCAGGCTATGCAATTGTTTTCGCTGACCAGATTCTGGAGTTAGGACCTCTCCCACCAGGCACTAATTTCCAACAAGCAGAACTCATTGCCCTCGCACGAGCTCTGGCCTTAACTGAAGGACAGAAAGTTAACATAAACACTGACTCAAAATATGCCTATCATATCATTCATTCCCACATACTCATCTGAAGAGAAACTATCTTATCTCAAAAAAATCTCCTATCATTAACAAACATCTCATTCTCAAAGTCCTCACAGCCACACAGCTGCCTAAACAAGTGTCAGTTATCCATTGCAAGGGACACCAAGCCCCAAATAACCCCACTGCCATGGGCAATCAGAAAGCCAATGAGAAGGCCAAAAGACAGGCAAAACAAGGATCTGCTTTCCTGGTCATGCCTCACCCAGTTCCCCCTTATGAGAAAGAGGAACTCAGACAGCTCAAGCAAAAGGGAGCTACTGAGAAAGGAATGTGGCTCTTTCTAAGCAACAAAATCATTTTCCCATACCAACATCAGCAGGAGATCCTCACAACACTATAAGAAGAATTTCACATAGGGGCAGAACTTGTAGCCACCCTATTTAAAAAGACCATACATGTCTCTAAACTTACAAGTTGCTTGCAAATAATCTCAAATAACTCTACAATTTGTCAAAGAACCAACACTCAGGGACAAGTCAGAATTCCCAGAAACCCTCATCAAAGATGAGGACACGAGCCTGGACAGGACTGGCAAAATGACTTCACCCACATGCGCCAGGTTCAGCAGTCTCGGTATCTCTTGTTTTTGTAGATACCTTCACAGGATGGGTAGAAGCCTTCCCTGCCACCTCTGAAAAGGCCCATGAAGTATCTACAGCACTCCTCAAAGAAATCATTCCCAGGTTTGGCCTCCATGCCTCTCACCAATACAATTTATTTCTCAGGTCACTCAAGAGATAGCCTCAGCTCTAGGCATCAAGTGGCACCTCCATTCCTCCTACCAACCTCAGACCTTCAAAACCAAATTAACTCGCTTCAGTTGTATGGCAGAACTCTAGAGGTTTGGACACACTAGCTGCCCAAGGTGCCCACTTCGCCCCTGCCCCATTCAGTGGGGAGTAGCAATTGAGACTGCATGACCTTTTCCCTCTCATCTTGTATATTAAAAAAAAGGCAGGAGTGAGACAGCAGACAAAAGAAAACAAAAAATCAAAAGTTGTCACTTTCTAGCCAAGCATGAAAAATGGGACGTTTGCATCTGGAAACAAGACCAGATGTTGTTCAAACCTTCCCGTTCATTAAAATCAAGGACAGACCCTCCTGTAAAGACATCTCAACTCCCTATCCTGCTATCAATAGCATGTCAGGTGGCCTTATCAGCATTCCACCCCTACCCTACCCGCCATGTTTGCCAAAGAATTCCCCTTAAGAATCTTTTTCCCCCAGCATCAGCGGATTGCTCTACCCTCTTCTCTGAAAGGAGTTTTCCTGGCCTGCACTTGGCACAATGGAGTCTCACTTAGAGCCCATATGGCTCCGTTGTCTCTGCTTCTTATTATCGCACTGGCTTACAATAACCATGATATATAACTCGTCAATCATAAAATTCAACTCTTTTAAAGTATACAATTCAGTGGCTTGTAAAGTTTTGCAAGTGATAGGACAAGGGCTCCCAGAAAGGCATGGGTGACACCATTTTGTGCTGGGGGCTTCCTTGTGTGGCATTTGGCAGGATTTCGGGGGTGGCAGCAGTTGTCTTAAGTCATTCCTGTTGAAACCTTTTGACCCTAGTCACTTTTATCAGTTTCTTCTGGTAAGGATCCTCATTGTTTTCACTAAAGTCTTGTATTAACATTTTAATAGATTTCTTATCAGACTGCCTGACAACATCTCCTGACTCTGAGTAAATTGGAGCAGCACCAGGAAATGAATCTGAAAGTCTATTCTGCCTCCTACATTCCTTAAGACCTGCAATTACTCTGACCCTTCTATAAAAACAGCCAATAGCTCTGCCCTCCAGTGCTGGTACATTTCTCTAGTGCTCCAGCCCACTTTGAGGTTCCAATAAACCCATCTTTGGATACTCAGTGTAATTCTGGGTCACTCCTTCCATACTTTTGAACCAAGAAACCCCCAAACCTTCTAAGAAACCATTGCTAGAATCTAATTCCAGAGTTTTTCCGTCACCTCAAAAACAGACTCTACATCTATTAGCAATCATTCTCTATTTCCTCTTTCCCCAGTCTCAAGAAACCACAGCCTACTCTCATCTCCATGAATTTATATTTTCTAGACAGTTCATATGACTGGAATCATACAATACGTGGTCTTTTGTGGTATCTTATACTAAATATAATATTTTCAAGGTTTCTCCATGTTGTAGTATGTATCAGTTTCATTTCTCTTTATGGCAGAAAAAAATTTAATTACATGTACATACCATATTTATGTATTGATATATCAGCTGATAGGCACTTGGGTTATTTCTTTAATTTGACTGTTATGAGAAATGTTACTAACAATATTTATGTACAAGATTTTCTGTGGCCATGGTTCAATTGTTTTGAACAAATAAATATATAGGAGTAGAACTGCCAAGTCATACAGCAAATCTATGTTTAAATTTTTGAGAAATTGCCAAACTGTTTTCCAAATCCAGTGTATCAGTTTACATTCCCAATAGCAAAGAATGAGAATTCTAATTTCTCCATATCCTCATCAACATTTGTCTTTTAAATTATAGCTTAATTATTGGGTGTGAAGTTGAATCTACCATGTCTTGATTTGTATTTCCCTAATGATTAATGATCTTGAATGTCTTTCTTGAATGTTTATTGGTCCTTAATATATTTTCTCGGAGAAAGGTTTACAGAATTATTTTGTCCCTCTTTAAATTATTTTACTCTTTCTGAGGTATAATTCATTATATATTCTGAATATTAGATGTGTAAGTATTTTCTATGTCAGGGCATGGGAAAATTCTCACATTCTTCTGAGGTTCTTCATGGACTGGACAAACAAAAATGAACATCAGATAGTTTAGTAGTAGAAAAGATCATATTTAATGATGTACTTTTGGGAGAATTTACATGGCTGCAAATTCTAAAATAAAAAGGGACAGAACAAAGGCTTATTTCCTGTGCTAAAGTATGAGAAAGGGAGACTGGGGCATCTAGGAGACAGGAGGGGATCCTCACATGAGGGAATGACTTTATATAACAAAACATTGCCTCTAGACTTTTTTCTACCCTTAAAATGGGTTTTTCTGATCAGGGAACATGTTCAAATATAAATATACATATGTATTAAGGCATTCCCCAACTATATTTTTCTAGGGGATAAGGAAACAATGATCACTTCTTCAAGTAGGGGAAGAGAAAAGGGATAGGGAAAAGATAAGAGTTTCTCCTTTGCCTATTTTTTAGCTCAAAATAATCTGCATGCCACAGCAGGGCCTCTAAAGGAGACACATTTTAAGAAGAAGATTGCTGATTACTAAATCAATGACTTTATTTGCTATAGAACATTGAGATTTTCCACTTCTGGAATCCACTTACATATTTTTCCATCTATTTTTTAATTTTATTTTTACTATTATTGAAGGGATATTGCATTTTGACAATGATTTGTTTTGAGGTATAAATAGAGGCATTTTTACATTTACAAATAGCATTGTAGACTTAATAATATCCCCCCTTTTTTTCTCCCTTCGTTTACAGTTAATTCCCTTCATCCCATTTCACCCACCCCTCCCCCATACTTTGGTACCCCCAATTTGACTTTTTGTCTCTCATCTCTAAGAATCCACAGTTGTTTGGAGTAGTTGTCTCCTTCTCTCTCTCTCCCCCCTCCCCATTTTTAGTGTTGTTTAATTTATGACACTTACTTGTTTTCTCTTTACCCATCATATGAGTGCTATCATACAATGTGTGTCCTCCTTCTGGCTTATCTTGCTAAGCATAATTCTTTCCTAGTCCATCCATATTGTTGCAAATGGCAGGATCGCTCCCTTTTATGGATGCATAGTATTCCATAGTGTATATGTACTACATATTCTTTATTCGCGCCTCTGCTGATGGGCATTTAGGTAGTTGGAATTCACTTACATTTAATCCCACTAAACTCAACTACCAGTAACATCAGGTTACTACTTCTAGAATATTTCAATATACACAAAAAAACAAAAAACAAGCTTTCATTTCTCATTCAATTTGAATGCTAGTGCCAAATGTAGCAGAAGCTCTAATCAAGAGTTACTTTCCATCACCAAGGCAAACCACTCCATCAAGAGAGCTATACAGATAAAGAAAGGAAGGAACTACCTATTTTTAAGAATAAACATTTGCCAAGCAAGATGTGACACTTGTTGATATACATCATTTAATGAAATAGTAATATCATATCTGGTTAGATCTAAGTTTTTAATTTTTTCTTATATAATAGAAATTTATACAGAATCAGAGACTAAAAACAGAAAAAATGGGTACTTGACTATAGCATTATACTAAGCCCAAATGCTCATCTAAGATATATTCAAGGTCAAGATGTTTTATTATTTTTATTTAAATAATCATATAGTTCTATGAAGAAGGATAAAAAAACAAATACAGGCATATGTCATTTTGTGAATACAAATTTAATATTACAAATATTAGTAACATTGACCTTCCCACACCTATAACAAAAAGGATGTTCAAGAAGCTGATAGATCATGAAAATTTCTAAATGTGAAATAACATGCTCCAAAACACATCATAGTAAAATTAACAAAACCCAATGAGAAAATTACTCAAGGCTGTTAGAGAAAACATAGACATAATATATAAAGGCATACCCATCAGACTAGCATCATACTTCTCAGCAGAAACCCTACAGGTCATGGATGGAAAAATATGTTCAAAATACTAAAAAAAACTAGGGAAGTATATTCTACCCTGAAAAATTATCATTTAAATATGATTGAGAAATAAAGATTTTCAATGAAAACACAAGTTAATTGATTGCTCCATTAACAAGTCTGATTTTCAAGAAATATGGAAAGGGGTTCTATAGCATGGAAAATGAAAACAAATAGCTATCAAACCAAGAGAATGGTGATAAAAAGAAAATCAGAAACAAAGACAGGACCAACAGGAGAGGACTAAAAAACACTAGAGGGAGAAATAAAAACATGATAATTGATACAAACACATAAACATGATACAGCTCATAAAAGACAATCATAATGGTATAGTTAGAGACAGTTAACATGATAGAACAAAATCCAATCCTAAGGAGATAAAAACATAAAAACAAAACAGAAGGAATCAACACTGAAACTCATCTGAGGAATAAGCATAAAATGATAAATTGAAAAGAAGCAACAGAGACAGAAAACAAACAAAACTCAAATAACAGCATAAAGCCCTACATATCAATTAGCATCCTAAAGGTGAACAGACTGGAGTGACTGGTCAAAAATATCTGGATGGATATAAAAATAGGAAATATCAATCATGCCTACAAGAAATTGATATCAGATACAAAGGCAAACATAGGTTAAAATACAAGAGCTACAGAAAATATATCAAAGTAATGGGAATGAAACAAAATAAGGAACTGTAATACTAATATCGGAAAATATAAGCTTCCAACTAAAAGGGTAAGATGAGGCAATGATACTACATTACGGTAAAAGGAGTAATCAACCAAGAAGAAATAACTACCATTAAAATATATACGCCCAATGCTGGACAACACAAATATATAAAACAAATACAGACAGAGCTAAAGGCAGACATTGACTGACACAATAATACTAGAGAAATTCAATATTCCACTTACACCAATAGATAAATCATCCAGGCAGAAAATCAACAAAAAAAGACCCTAAATGAAGAAATAGATCATATGGACCTAACAGACATATACAAAATGTTCTACCAAAACAAAAAAAGAATATACATTCTTCCCAAGTGTGCATGGAACATTCTCAAGAATAGCCCACATCCTGACACAAAAAGTATCACTAAATTTAGCAAGAGTGAAATTATATACTCTGACCACAAGGTGGTGAAACAAGATGTAGATCAGAAGAGCAAAACTTAAAGAATCACAAAAATGTGGAGATTGAACAACATGTTTCTGAAGAACTACTGGACCACTAATCAAATTAAGAATCATCAAGAAACAAATGAAAAAGAAGACACAGGCTACCATTATGTGTTGGATGTGGCAAAAGCAGTTCCGAGGAAATATTACCGACACACAAATGCACATCAAAAACCAAGAGACAGAACAAATTAAATACCTAAACACAGCTGAAGGGAAAAAATCATTAGAAGGAAGAATGAAAATTAGAGCAGAAATAAATGAAACTGATGACAGGAAAAAATCCAGAATATCAAGTAAATCAACAGCTGATTCTTTGAAAAAAATAAACAAAATTGATAGAGCCCTACCCAGGCTCATTAAGAAAAAAAAGGAGATAAATCTAATAATAAGAATCAAATATGAAAGGTGAGATTATAACAAATATTAGAGAAATGCAAAAGCTCTTAAGAGACTATTATGATTACCTATACGACTTTGAATATTCCAGTAAATTTTTGTAAATTTCAGGATGGTTTCACAAATGCGGACTATAAAGAAACAAAATGAATCTCAACAAAATTCACAGGACTTAACACTGTACCAATCAGGGTAGGGAAGGAAAAAGGGAACGAGTGGTGATAAAGGGCACTAAAACTCTGCTGGGGGCTGTGGTGTGAAATACACAGACTGAGGTGCAATTCCAATATCCTAATATTAATATAGGAATAAAAAAGAAAACTATACTATAATTGATTAATTAGTTAATTAATTAATAATTTTAAAGAGTCCTTTCTAGGACTAGATATTCCCTAGATTCTCATTCTGACTCAATGGTCGCTCCACAGACCTTGCTGGTTTCTACTTTTCTATCTCACATCTAAATGCGAATGTCTCAGGGGTCTATCTATGACCTCTACTCTCTAACAAAATGATCTCAGTTAAGACCTTGCTGTATTTGTATACACTAGAAGTATACAATGTGAAAATAATTTAACAATTCCAATTATAATAATACCCAAAATAATATAACACATAGGAATAAATTTAACAAGGAAAATGAAACACTTGTACACTTAAAGCTACAATAAACTGCTTTAATTTAAAAAGAACAAAATTAATGGAGATATCCTATGTTCGATCGCAGACTATTAATAGATGACAATACTACAAAAATTTACCTGCAGATTCAATACAATCTCTATCAAAATTGAAATGTCCTTTTTTGAAGAAATGGAAAGTGATCCTCAAATGTATATGGAATTATAGGAGAGATTGATGAGTTAAAACATTCTTGAAAAAGAAAAAAACTAGAAGACCCACATTTTCCAACTTCAAATTTTACTACCAAACTATTTTTCCAAACAAGTAACTTAATTAAATAAACTCATACATCTATGGAAAAATGACTTTTCGCAAGGGCATCAACATGATTTAATGGATAAATCAATATTTGTTTCAACAAGTGGTGTGAGACAATTGGATTTCCACATGCAAAGGAGTAAAATTACACCCCTACCTCATACCACATATAAAAAAATTCAAAATGAGTCAATAACATAAATATAACATCTAAAATCATAAAACTTAGCCGAAAATATTAGGGTAAATCTTCATTACTCTTGATTTGGTAACGGATTTTAGATCTAACCTGAAAATCATGAGCAACAAAAAGACACAAACTCAATTACATTAAAATTTTTATAATTGAACAGCAAATGATACTATCAAAGTAAAAGAGATAATCTACAAAATGAAAAATATAGATATTTGAAAACTATACATCTATTTGGGGCCACAACCCAAAATATATAAAGAACTCTCACAATTGAACAATAAAAAAATTCCAATACAATGTTACCTCAAAAATATATGGGCAAATCTTAAAATTTTCTCCATATCTCCAGATGAAAAATGACCAATAAACACATGAAAAAAATCATTGGTGACTGGAAATTCAAATCAAACTACAGGATACCCCTTCACGCCCTTCAGAGTGATCATGATAAAAATATGAAAGGTAATGAGTGGTAGCAAGTATTGAGGAACTGGTAAATGTATACATTGCTGATGGGAAAGCAAAATGGTACAGCTGCCTTGGAAAACACCTACCACTACCAGTAAAGTTACAGAGACAGCTAGGAGCATTGTTAGGTCTATCTGTGTAGACCCAACAAAGACATTGAAAATTCTTTAAAGAATTATTAAAATACAAATGTGTTAAACTGAAAAAGTAACTACAAGATATAAGAAAACTATGGTATCCTAAAGCTAAGGGAAGGTATGCAAGGAAGGACAAATTTTAACGGGGTTCTGATCTCCTAGAAAAGGTGCAGAGAAGAGGGGACTACTTTGAGCTTCACAGGGCCCGCCTGCCTCAATGGGAACCAATTAGGGCATAATAAGGCTTTAGAGGGAACCTCAGAAGCAACAGAGAAAGGCAGCTCTATTATAATCCTTCAGTCAGCAGGCAGGTCACATGGGGGTCTTACAGAGGGAAACTGAGGGACAACATGGGTGGAGAGGTCTTCTGTGAACTAGTTTCTGCATTAAAAAAACCTGTAGGAAAGTTATCACAAGCTAAGCAGAGCTCAGAGACTTCAAGGTCAGTGGAGGAACATATATTATGGATGGGTAGCTGTACTACAGCCCCACCAGATATCTCTCACTACATTGACTCACACGGGCAGCAGCTAGAAATTTCAGGAGAGCCCTGTCCTTCAGTGTTCCTGCAGCTCCCTCTACTGAGAAAACTTTACATCTTGCTCACTGTAAAGGAGAGATGCTTAAAGGAATTATGTTCATTATCACAGAATAAGTGTTTGGGAATGAATTTGGAATTAAAAGGCAATAAATTGATAACATACTGTGTTAGATTGGAAGCTGCATTTTTTTATTCCTTAGTTCAATGTTCTTTTTACTTCTAGGATAATTCTAGATTGTTTCTTGAAAATGGAATCCCACAGTGTGCCAGTCACCTTCCTTATAGGTATGCAGGTTCACCCCACTGGTAAAGAAGTAGGAAACAAAGACAGAAACTTAACCTTTCTGACTTGCGGCTTCTTTGTTGTGATAATGGATATTATACATCCTACCTCACAGATTTCCTGTAAGAAATAAGAAAGACAGCAACCAAAATCTGCAACCTGGGCCTGGAACATAGTGGGTATATGAAATAAACCTGTTTTCCTTCACTCAATGACATAAGATCAACCATTGTAGCACATTCTTATTTTCCTTTTTCCTGTTATCATCCATGAATGAAAGTATAAACCAGGTGTAATGGATTTCATGTCATCAACTTTCATTCACTTAACTCAGTGTTATCATGTCACTTAGCAAACCACTAATCATTTTTATACCATGCTCTTGATTTCCTGTTCTTCAACTATATCCTTTCCCAACTAAGGTTATGTTAATGTAACTTCAGATGAATTAAGTGGAGAATGACCAGTATATCCAGAGAACTCAATTTACTTGAACACCAGTCATTCAAAATAATTCCAATAAACTGATGATTTCAGGCAGTCCACTAGTCTGCTCTTTCTTCTCAGAACTTGCTACTTTCATATACTTAACACAAGTTATTTTTCATGATATTCCAGATAATAATCAATGGATGATATGCTGTTATTCCTGAAGAAGTTAGATACTTGCTCAAGATTATCTTGGTTACATGTTGCATATGCATTGAAGCTAACAAAATAGACCTATATCTTACTGAAAAGAAGAGATGTAACAACTATAAATATTCCTTTATGAGACTCTTGGGAATCAGAGAGATCCATTGTGATCAAACTAGAAGGAATATAAGATTATCCAGCAAAGTACTATCCAACAGAAATTTCTACAATGATGGACATTTTCTATATCTGTACTATCCAATATAGAAGCTGCTAGCCACATATACTTGAATTTAAGTACTTGAAATGTAGTTGATATGACTAAGAAACTGAGTTGTTAATTTTATTTTTTTAATACCTATTGGCTACCATACCGGACAAAACAGATCTAGACAATACAGCTTAAAAAAAAAGAATGTCCAATGAAGTGAAAAGGACCCTCAGGTCTAAATCTTAGCTACTATAACTTACTGTATAACTTTGTCCATGCTCTTTATCTTATCTAAATCTAAGCTGCCTTAATAATAAAATAGGAATACTACCATAATCACAAAGGATTGTTGTGACTTCTCCATACAGCAGTTTGGCAGCACATCTAGGAACAAAATCCAGATTTTTCATTATTATTTGATGGTGAGTTTTCTTACAGAGAGACTCCTCCTCACCCTTGAAAAGTGAAGAGTGGTCACCCAAGCAACTATTCAACTTTTATCTAACATACATATGTGGAGAAAATGTACCTTGGTGAAGCCTATTTGCTCCTTCCGGAAATTTTCCAGAGGTTTGATCAGTAAGTCACTAGCATTTTGCACCTAGAGAAAAAGAAAAAAATACATAAAACAACTTTTAGATTAGAAGGTTCAGATTCAAGATTCCTCATTACTAGGGGATTTCATTATGATACATTATCTTGCAAAATGCTAACCAGTTTGCTGATTTGTTGTTACTGTCTTTGTTTCTCCCATATTGATCTCTTAAAAACCAAATGCTTCAGGAGGAAAATAAATAAGGAATGTTATGAGCATTTCACTGAAGCTTTACTGGTAATCTGATCTGCATTTTTAGCCAATAAATATCCAAAGTCATGCCCAAAAGAAGACACAGGCCAGAAATACATGTGGAAAAGAGAAGAAAAAAGAGCATGAAAAATACATGAAGAGGTCAATAACAATCAAGTTTAAACCATTTCATGGGAGGCAAACAAGTTAATAATACTATCAAGATAAATCCCAGGATAAAATGTTCCCAGTCTGCCAGGTATGTAATAAACTAGAACATATCCTTCAGAAATCGGAATTATAGAATCATGAAGAACACTAGAAGAGTCCTTCATATAACCTAACTATAGATATTCAGAAGTTGATATGAACAGACTGTCCACATACTACAAATACTGATATGATTCTGGATATATAAACATAAAATCAAACTGGACCCCTTGTTCACTGGGTAGGTAAAAATACATAAAACTTTGTCTCCATATAGCCCCTTGGGAGACTTCATCTGTCCAAGACAAGTTAAATTTTGTTTCCTCAGTGGTATGAATTAGTTACACAATATTGGGGGACCTTAGAGAAACCATATGAAAGGCTGTACTTTTGAACCTATTACATAAATTTTGATATATAAAAAGACGGAAATGAGGAACTGAATTTTTTTTCAGAAGAGACATAAAGTATTACTAAGGCAAGATATAGGTTCATAATAAAAATAGAAGATAGAATAGAAAGCCAGTTTTGACCAAACCTATATTCTACAAAATAAGAAGCAATTTTTAAACTACCACAAAATGTATGATAAGTTGGGCCACTGGTACATATTTTATTCAGGTTCTGCAGGCACTATAGGCTCCTGATTTGTTCCAGATATGATTCAGGTACAACTCAATGGGAAAATTCTTATGTGATCAGAGCTCCACTAGCAACCATGATCTTAAAAATAAAGACACTACTGACTCTCCTTGATTGAAAACAATAATACTTCTATAGAACATACAAATCTGACACTCCTGTCTAACACACTCAGTGGACTATAAATTTGTGTACCTAACTGGAAATGAATAAGACATTGGAACCACAGATCCAGTATAAGGAGGGATTTTTCTGCTTCAGTCTTGAGGAAGTTTTAAAAAAATTAGGTTTCAAATTCACCGACACTCATCCCATTAAGGATGAAGCCTTTTCCCACTATACTTCAAATATGACTGAGTTTGTTACTGTTTTGAATCAGCAGAGTACACCAGAAGTAACACTAAGTGACTTCTCAACCAAGGACATAAAACACCAGCAGCTTCCACCTGGTTCTCTTGGAATACTCTCCCTGGGAGAAAGGAGCAGCTATATAAGAATTAGACTACTGGGGCTTCTAGTTCAAGACTGTAACACATGAGTATCCTTGTCTTACAATCTCTAGGAGACAACTTTAATCTATGGATATATATGAAAATGCCTGGGAACAGAACCTACAAACTGTGCATCTGACTGATGAGAAAAGGCCCACATAAAAGAAGAGGAAGCTTGGGGAAACGCCCTCAGGCCAGTGGCACAGACGTGGCAAAATTCAGATAGACAGAGTGGAGACCTTGCAGACTCCACTCTCTGCCCCTGGCCAAAGGAGAGATAAATGAGCATGCCCCATTGCCCCAGCTGGCAGAAAGGGAACCACAGCTAGTGGGAGTTTGCAAGCAGGGCACAGAAACCACAAGGCCCTGTGCACTCACATCGCTCCTCCATCAGCTGCCTGAGGGGATGTAACTACTGAAAGAATTGGCCCTCCCAGGAATGACAAAGTAGTGGAGAGCCCTCCCAGTGGAATCAGGACACAGAGCAAGGGAAGAAGGTCTAGGTGAAGGGTGGAAGGAGGATCAGTGCCTCGTGGTTTGAATGATAGAAATGATGAAAAATTACACTAGATGTCACCATAACTGGAAGATAACCATGGGAATCATCCATTCCCATCCCCTCCCAACATATTGCCCCAGAGTTACAAGATCCACCCTCAGGCTTAAAGGAATAAGACAGTCTTCTATAGGTAGAAACAGTCAATGCTACCAACTATTGTCAACTGTGGGAGGGGAAAATGCAGCCTGATTGCTGATTGTGGGCCAACAGCAATGTGGTCATCGCAGTTGGGAGAAGTGCTGCTGGGGGAGGTTCTGCATCCCCCACAAAAATGCCAACTCCATAGACTGAAATTTCAGGCAGCAATAGAGGTCCCACATAAGAATTTCAACAAATCCAACCAGTGGCTACACCACAAAACTCCAGAAATATCAGTGTCCAAACCAAGTTCCAGACTTAGTGCAAGCCAATACGCTACACAAGGACATCACTGCAGGAAAACTTAATCCACAGAAACATTAACAGAATACCAGAGCAAAGATACAGAGAAATATACATGAAATGATGGATGCAATAAAAAACTCAGGGAAAATCTGAATACAACAGACAGAGATAAAATGCCTGAGGACGAATTTAGGATAGTAGTGATAAACATACTCATAGAAATCAAGAAAACAATAGAGGAAGAAAAATAGAACAACAGAAGCGAGAGACAAGAAATGAAGCAAGTCAAATCAGATGTCCAGAAAATAAACAGCTCATAGCTGACCTAAAGAATTCAATAGAGGGACTCAAGAATAAGATGAATAAGATGAATGAAGCCTCCAACAGAAAGAGTGAGCTAGAAGATAGGGCAGAGGAATGCACTCAAACAATTCAACAAAGAGATAAAAGAATGCAAAGAAAAGATGACAGTATTCAAACTCAGGAGAGGATAGAGAAAAGGGGCAGAAACTATATTTGTAGAAATAATAGCTGAAAACTTTCCTAACCTAGAGAATGAAGCAAGTCACCAGATCCAGGAAGCTCAAAGAGTTCCTAATAAAAAGAAACCCAAGCAGATCTACACCAAGACACAATTTCATCAAAATGTAAAAAATTCAAGATAAAGAAAAAAATCTTAAAAGCATGCAGAGAAAAACAAGTCACATACAAAGGAGTACCAATAAGACTGTCAGAAGATTTCACAACTGAAACACTACAGGACAGGAAGGAATGGCATAATATCCAAAAGGCTGAAAGAAAAGGATTATCCGTAGTAAAAACTCTGGCAAAACATTACTAGAACTAATCAATAAATACAGCAAAGTGGCCGGCTATAAAATCAATGCACAAAATTCCATCGCATTCTTATACACAAACAACAAGCTAGAAGAAAACAAAATCAAAAAAGATCACACTGTTCAAAATAGAAGCAAAAGGAATCAAATGTCTTGGACTATACTTAACACAGGAAGTGAAAAAAAAAACCTGTACAATAACAACTACAAGACTTTCTTAAAGAAATAAAGGAGGATACAAAGAGATGGAAAGACATCCCCTGCTCATTTTTGGGAAAAACCAACATCATCAAAATGGTCATCTTACCAAAAGCTATATACATATTTAATGTAATCCCCATTTAAATTCCTTGGGCTTATTTCCAGGAAATAGAACAAAAGATCACAAAAATTTGTATGGAACAACCAAAGACCTCAAATAGCCAAAGCAATTATGAGAAAAAATGCATGAATCTGGTGGGATTACACTCCCAGACATTGAACTATACTACAAAGTGACAGTGATCAAAATAGTATGATACTGGATTAACAACAGAGGCACAGATCAGTGGAATAGAACTGAATCACCAGAAACTGACCCACTCATTTACAGTCAGTTAATCTATGACAAAAGAACCAAAAGGATATGATGGATAATAAAGGGTGTTTGGCTAACTGGAAAACAACATGCAAAATAAGGAAGCAATCACTTTCTAATACCATTCACAAAAATAACTCAAAATGGACTACAGACTTGGACATAACACTGGAAACCATAAAATTTCTGACATCAGAAAAACATTCCAAGACATCAGCCTTAGGGAGGACTTTGGGAAACCAAAACCAGCATCATGAGAAACTAAAAGACAAATGAGCAACTGGGACTACTACAACAAACTAAAACGCTTTTTCACAGCAAAAGAAAACATCACCAAACCAAAAGACAACCTACTAACTGGGGATAACATATGCATTTCCTATTTCTGACAAGGCTTAATATCTAAAATATAAAACGAACAAATAAAACTCAATAACAGAAAAATAGGCAATCCAATCAAAAAATGGGAGGAGGAATTTCAGAGATATTTTTCCAAAGAGGATGTACAGATAGCCAAAAGGCACATGAAATGATGTTCCAACCCTATGGCTATGAAGAAAATACAAATTAAAACAATGAGATATAGCCATTAACCTGAAAGAGTGGCTATTATCCAAAAGACTAGAAGCAACAAATACTGGTGAGGATGTGGAAAAAAGAGAACATTTTTATACTGTTGATAAAAATGCAAATTGCTGCAACCCCTATGGAAAACAGTGGAGAATCCTCAAAAATTGAATATGGAAGTCCCATAAGATTCAGCCATGCCACATCTGGGTGTTTACCCAAAAGATATAAACACACTTTACTCGCAAGGATTTATGCACCCTCATGTTTACTGCAGTTTTATTCACAGTAGCTAAGAACTGGAAACTACCTAAGTGCCCAGTGTCAGATGAATGGATAAAGATGTGGCACATTATACAGTGGAATACTACACAGTTCTTAGAAAAGATGAAATCCTATCATTTGAATCAATATGGATGGATCTAGAGGGGATTACGCTAAGTGAAATAAGACAAAAGAAGAAGAATAGATACCAGATGACCTCACTGGTAGGTGGAATTGAATACATGAAGCAAAGTAACAAATGAAACAAAACCAACCCTTGGACACTTGCCTGCAATAAAACTGAGGTTACCATTAAGGAATGGGGGTGGGGCAAGTGGTGGCAGAGCCCATTGTACAATCGTGAAGAACACTTGGTGACTTGGTAGAAGGCAGGGTGTGCTGACAAATATCTGAGGAATGGGGGACCAATACATATGTTTATTTTAATATGCATAATAAGTCACTACAATAAAATAATGAAAAATTCAAAGTAACAAATATATGACATTTTAAAAATGCTTAATCTCTAAAATATACGAAGAGCTCATACATCTCAAAAATAAACAAGCAAATGACCCCGTCAAAAATGGGCAGCGAGCTAGAGATCTTTCTGAAGAAGACACACAGATGGCTTACAGACAACTGAAAAAATGCTCTGTATAACTCATCGTCATAGAAATGCAAATAAAAATTCCAGAGAGATACCTTCTCACACCAGTAAGAATGGCCTATATTGAAATGACTGGAAATAGCAGGTATTGGATAGTATATGGAAAAAATGGAACCCCCCCCTGCACTGTTGGTGGGAATGTATTGGTACGACCTCTTTGGAAAACAGTAAGGAGATTCCTCAAACACATTAAAATGGATTCCAGCAATCCCACTCTGAAGCATATACCCAGAGGATACAAAGTCTCTAATCAGGAAAAACATCTGCATGTCTATGTTCATAGCAGCACAATTCACCATAGCTAAGATATTAAAACAACCTTAATGTCTGCCAATAGATGACTGAATAAAGAAGCTATGTTATACATACTCAGCAGAATTCTATGCCACTATTAAAAAATGAAATTGTGCCCAGCTACAGTCTGGATGGAACCAGAGAGGGTCATATTTAGTGAAATAAGTCAGAAAGAAAAAGAAACAACATAGGATGGTTTCACTCATATGTGGAGTATATGAAATAAAACAAATGAACATACAAATACAACAAAAATAACAGGACTCAGGTGTTGGCTGTGCTTTAAAATATAGACTGAGATGAGATTTCAATATCCTAAGTGGAATTTAGCATTGTGAATAATAAATATCACAATTAAAAAAAGTAAAGTTCAACTACCCTGAAATATATAAGCTGAAGAGGCCAAACATACATATTCTTATCAAAAGTCCAGCTAAGCCAGGTTCCAGCTATCCCCACTAAGGTGTCAGATAAAAGTATGTGAAGTCTTTTTGTAGCCTACATAATAATCTCCCAGATGAATACCACCATGTGGAGAAAAAAAAATCACTCCTGTGACCCTGCATGATTTTGTGACATTAAAAATAACAAGGTAAAATAAATAACTCATTTAAACCTCTAAGTTTTGGAAAAGATTGTTAGGCAACAACAGACAATTAGAAAAACTACTTGAGTTTTGCAAAAGTAAAACACAAAAAGGTATCACCTAGGGAATATTAAGGATGCTTACTTATTTAAAAGATAAGTAAACATGCCATTTCTAAAGAGAGTAGTATGTGTCAAGTCTCTATATTGGTATTCAGCTGAGTCTTTGCATATGCACGCACCCCAAGGATGGAAAAGTAGATTATTTTCCATTTTCCAATGAGGATTTCGTACATAAGCAGATTATCAGCAACTTCTCACAGGCTTCTCATAAGCCTACTGTTTTCCACATGTTTGGCCCTGTCTCAGACTAAAAAATACGAGTCGCTGAAATTGAAGTACATAGTATTCCCTTAATTTCACTGGCAATACTGTTCCCAGTTTCCAATAACAGAAATAGGTATTCTGAACCATTTCCTCTCTTTGACATTCATTAGTTATTATACTACTTTATGCTAAGACAAAGAGTTAGAGATACAGGAAAAGCTGACAATGCTGCTTGACCATTTTTTTCTTAGACACCTAGAAATCTTGCAATTATTCGATAAAGTCATTTAAATGCATTTGATCTTTAATCCCCTTTGTGATCACTAGAACTCCTTTGTGAGAAAAGGAGAAAAGCTCCTTCTTGGTATCACAGGGTAGACGCCTCAGTATAGGACACAACCTAAACACAAAAGTGAGTTCAATCAATTTTTTATTACATGAAGCCCAAAAACAGGAGATAGGGCTTCTAGCAGAACAGAGATGGTATTCAATTCAATGGTGGATCATTGCTTAGGAATCTTTGTTGGTTAATCAATTACTAAAAAGAAGGAATTGAGGATACACTGTTTGTAATATTATAGGACTCTTTAGGTCATTCTTGGCAATCCTCAAAGACAGATTTTTCACATATCTAAGAGTCTCCTTCAGAGTCAGATGCAGCTATATAATCCTGTTGTCCTCAATCACTCAAGAAGTCTGTTATTCAAAATATTAAAATCCACCTTCTGAAATACTACAGCCTCACCCAAGGTAGTGTTTAAGAAACACACAACTAAGAAACTCTTCCTTAGCTCTTGACAAAGAATCTTCTGTAATTTAGATTAATTTATGAGTATGACAATATTTGCAAATGTCACATTCTAGGGCTGTGAACTTTTTTCCTTTTCTTCTAAAGCTTCTTTTGGCTTATTGTTATAGAAAGAATTAAATGCTGTTTAAAACTTCTCTTATTATCCATACCACAGTATAGGAGTTCTTTTTTAAAAAAGGCCAGGAAATGGGAGAGGTGTAGTCAAGCAATGAAATCCTGGCATGATGTGAAACAACCTCATTGAGACTAACCTTCACAGTAAAGAGTTGTAGGACAGAAGAGCACAACGGAATTAAAGACAGAAGAAAATAAGACAGACTGGTGGAAAAGAGCCAATAAGAAGGGTGAGAAAAACAACATCTCAAAAGTTGATTCCCACTTCAGTATTGCAGTTTTGTAACTGGGTAAAAAAAAGAAACCAAGAAAAAACTAGGACCAAAAAGAGAATTTTTTTAAATCACAACTGAGAAAAAAAATTATGGAACTCATACGAACCCTATAAATATGATACGGCATCAGCTCATAAAAATTATCACAGAACTATAAAGACAAAGATACATGACAACCACATGACACATGACAACCACAAAAACCTAATCCTAAAGAGATGCACAGCAGGGAAGCAGAAACTGGAAAAAAAGCACAAAAAACCAGACAGATGAAAAAAGCAAATAAAAATAAACGGGACACGAAAACAATCTAAATGCTCATCAATACATGAGCGCGTAAAGCAATCTAAATGCTCATCAATACATGAAAGCATAAAGAAGCTGTGGTATATATATTCGATGGAATTCTATGCAGCTACTAAAAAAATTAATAGTATGAACTTTGCAGCAATGCGGATGGAAATAGACAGGATCAGTTTAAGTAAAATAAGTCAAAAAAAGAGAAATACAGGATGGTCATACTCATATGTGGACTATAATGAAATGTAACAAAGGATAAACCACAGCAAAAACTAACAGACATAAATTGATGGCTTCCAGGGGGTTAGCGCGGTAAGAAGAGAGACAACAAGGTGGTGGTAGAGAACAATAGAACTCTGGTGGTGTTTGTGGCATGTAATACCCACAGAAGGTGAAGCGATTCAAATATATTAAAATTATTGTTGATTTGTAAACAAAACAAAAATAAAATAACTGTAAAAAATCATGACCTATGTAAGAAAAAAACTGATACGCCCAACTACATTAAAATAAGATATATATAAAATAAAAAAATTCTCCCCTGCAAGACTCTATTAAGAAAATGAAAAGGTAAATTACGAACTGGAAGAAATCTTCACAAAACACATTTCGCATAAACTACTGTATTCCAAAATGTACAATGAATTCTTAAACTTCAACAAGAAAACAAATAACACAAACTAAAGAATGTGTAAAAGATGTGAACAAACACCTCACCAAAGATCATCTGTAGATGGCACAAGAACAAATATTCCATATCACTTGTCATCAGGAGAACTCAAATTACTACAGCACTGAAAAACCACTACACGCCTAATAAAATTGGTAAATCGAAAATGTAGACATCAAATACCATAGGGCTGTTGAGCAATAAGAACCGTCATTCATATCTAGTGGGAATGCCAAACTTGGATCAACTAAGTTGTCCTTCAATAGACTATGATATACACACCATTGTGTATCCATATATGATGAACTATGTTTATTATACTGCATATATATGCATATATTCAAAAATAAAAATGAGCTATCAAGCCATGAAAAAACATGAAGGAACAATAATGGCATAACGCTAAATCAAAGAAGCAAATCTGAAAAGGCTATATATTACAGGATTCCAAATATATGACATTCTAGAAAAGGCAAAACAAAGTAAATAGAAAGATCAAGCTTGACAGGGATTCAGATGTAGGGAAGGGAAGAAAGATGAATATGCTGAGCAAAAGGAATTTTTACGACTCTGAAAATATTCTTTATGATGATACATTAAAGGTGAATCTATATTAAACATTTCTCAAATCCCATAAAATGTTCAACACAAATTGTGAATCCTAAAGTAAGCTTTTCATTTTAGTTAATAATATCGTGTCAATATTGGGTCATTAATTGTATCAAATGTAACAGCTGCAAGATATTAATAATGGGGAAAACAATGGAAAGGGACAGATGGAGAGATGGGTTATATAAAATTCCTCTATACTTTCCACTTAATTTTTCTGTAAAATTAAAACTGCTCTATGTATTAAAGTCCGTTAATTTGTCTTTAAATGTAAGGAAAAAATGTTCACATAGATATAAATAGAATAATCATATGTAAAATTTAAATGAGGCCCATATTGTTTCTGGAAGCAGAGAAACACATAAATAAATAGATAATCTATTGAAGAACACTAAAGACCACAATTTTGCCAACATGTTCAACAGTATAATTGAATGTCCTCTGAAATCCTATCTCAATAAATGAACAGCGATGAGATCTCCACACTAATTTCTCCCTGCCTAATGTCAAACTATCAGGGTAGGAACTTTAAATAAAATAAAAATATCAACTTCCTCAACCTTTACAGTAACAGACTCCATAAGATAGAAACAAAGATGGAAGAATATCAGTCCAACCAATGAGGACAAAAAAAAAATCCCCAGCATCAGCGAAGATCTCAACTCCAGGCCCAGTGTTAGTGACCTACCATCATCATCCTCTCGTATTCTACTTCGTTGAGCAATTCAGCAAATTCCTTGAAAGATTCAGCTGGAAGAATACAATAAAAGATGAAATTAGTCAAAGTTCTTGAGAAAGTAATCAAATCTAAGACCAACAAGACAATATGGTAAGTACCTATAGAATGTTTCTCTTTTTTTCTTTACCAATATCTCTACCCCAAGAGGTTTGTTTCTACAGCTTAATTGAGATAATTGACATACAATAATAAAAGTTTAAGGTGAACAGTAAAATGATTGATACATATATTGCTAAATGATTACCACAAGTTAGCTAATATTTATAACCTTATCTAGTTAGAATTTTTTCTTGTATTTTTCTTGTATTAGGATTGATACTCTTAGAAACTTGCAAAAAAACCACACAGTGTTAAACTCATCATGTTGGGAAGATGGTAACCTGGTAGGATTAAGACGCAGGTCCTCCCCACAGAATAACTAGGAATTCATCTTTTTTCCAGAAACAAACACCGAGGGAAGTCAGGCCAAGAGACTGCAGAGAATAGCAGCAATTGTGACCAAAAAAGGAGTAGGCAAAAAGCTCTGGGTTCAGAGCTACCTTGTAGACTCAAGACTAGGGATTCCAGCCACAGCAGAGGGGACAAACTGGGGGAAGAACCAGATATACCAGGAAAGCACGGGAGAGCACACCCAGTAGGATAGGGATGCAGAGCCAGGGGAGAGCATCTAAGCATAGAATGAAAGATGCACCAGTGCCCCTGTGGTTTGAACGGGAAGTCCAATGAGAAAATTATGCTGTGTGCTACCATAACAAGAAGGAAGCTAGGGAAACTGCCCACCAGAATTCCTGTCCTTGAGATTAAAGGAAGAAGAGTGTCTCCCAGAGGGAGAAACAATAAATGATACCCACTCATGCCAAATGTGGGTGGAGGTGAAACTGAAGCCTGATTGTCAATTGTGAGCCAACAGCAAGGTAGTCATTACGGTTGGGAGCTGGGATAGTGGGGGAAGGCCCTGCATCTCTCGCACAAACTCCAAACCCATAGATGAGCTTTCATGCTGCAACCGAGGGCCCACATAAGAATTTCAATAAATACAACTGAGGTGACACACAAAACCCAAGAAATCCCAGTGTCCAACCCAAAATCCAGGCTTACTGGGCACAAACCAATACCGATCATGAAGCCATCACTGTAGGAAAATCTAATCCATAGAAGCATAAACAGAATGTGAAACAGAGTGAAGACAGAGAAATAAACATAAAATGATGGATTCAATCAAAAACCAAGGAGAAAATCTGAATACAACAGTCATCAGCAAACTATCTGAGGATTAATACAGGGCAACAGTGATAATTATACTCACAGAAAACAATAGAGGAAGAAAATATGAACAAAGAGGAGAAAAAACAAATGAAACAGCTCATAACAGATATCAAAGAAGTAAAGAACACAATATCTGACCTAAATAATTCAATAGAGGGACTCAAGAATAGGATGGATGAAGCCTCCAATAAAAGCAGTGAGCTAGGAGATAGGGCAGAGGAATGCACTCAAACAATCCATCAAAGACAAAGAAAAAAAGAATGCAAAGAAATGAAGACAGCATTCAATACCTATGGGATAACACCAAAAGAAACAATATTCTCAATATACAGGTTCCAGAAGGAGAAAAGAGAAAAAAGGGTGCACAAACTATTTGAATAACTGAGCTGAAAATTTCCCCAACCTAAAGAATGAAGCAAGCCTCAGACCAGGTAAGCTCAAAGAGTCCCTAATAAAAGAAATCCAAGCAGATCTATACCCAGACATATTGTAATCAAAATATCAAAAATACAAGATAAAGAATCTTAAAAAGCATCCAGAGAAAAATGTCACATATAAAGGAGTTCCCATAAGATTTAAGCTCTAGAGGACAGGAGGGAATGGCATAATATATTCAAAAGGCTGAAGGAAAAGATTTTTCCTGTGAGATTATCATTCAGAACTGAAGGAATGATAAAAGGTTTGTTCAATAAGTAATTTATAACCACAAAACCAGTTCAACAAAAACACACTAAAAGATGCTATATAAAGTGTAAAGAAACCCCACTTTAAAGCAGGTCTATTAGACCTAGTCATCTATGCTCATTAGAGAGATTGGTCTGTAATTTTCTCTCTTGGTGACATCTCTGCAATTTAGTGTCAGTGTGATGTTGGCCTCATGGAGAGTGTTTGGGAGTGTTCCCTGTTCTTCAATGTTTTGGAAGAGTTTGAGTAGAATATGTATTGATTCTTCTCTGAAGGTTTGGTGAAACTCATCAGAAAAGTCATCTGGTGTGGGGCTTTTATTTTTAGTGAGACTTTTGATTACCTCTTCGATTTATTTTCTTGTCATTGTTCTGTGGGGCCTATTCAAGAACTTGGCTATATTATTTTATTTAAGTTAAGACTATAATGTAGATTTTATCACCCCGATTACAAAGATGAGAAAAATGCAACTAAGAAATCTGCATAATTTTATACAGTATACAAGTGTCAGATCCAAGGTTCAAATTAATCTTTATGTCCAAATCCTGTGTGCCTAATATTTTATCCTGTTTAGTTTTATTGCTATTGATATTGTTTTGTTTGGAAAGATAACACTACCTAAAATTTTATCATTTTACTTTCATCATGCTGAGCTTTTTTTCTTTTTAATAACCTCATCTTGATAATTGCAATTTTTAACTTTTCTAAATTAAGAAATTGTGACTCAAGCTTACATAATCAATTTTTATATATTCTACTCCACTTATTTTAAAGTTTCATTGCATTGGAAACATCCGATATACCATATTTTTCTGAGTTTCTTTTGAAATAAGTATTTAGTATGATAAATTATGTTCTTTTCTTGGCCTAAAAAAAGGAAAAAAATCAAAACAAAAAAATAAGGAGAGGTAAAGGAAACTACAACTCTGGTGATGAGTGTGGTGTGAAATGCGCACAGACTGAGTAGTGAATACACTATCCTAAAAAGCATATAGCAATATAAAATAATAAAGCAAACATATATAGAACATAACATGTAAACATATAGAGACAATATAATAAATATCCATATATCCACCCTATTGTTCAATTTTACCTGTTTTGAAATGTGTGTAAATTTTAAGAAAGCATTTAAATAAATCATGAAAAAGTCATCATGTTAGACATTGCTTCCATATTGGATAGTAGTTTATATGGTGTCACTGAAAGATTGTACCTTTGACCGCCAGAATCCATCTCACGCAGTTACTATATACCCCACTATGGAAATCACAAATATGATTTTCTTCACAGTGAGGTTGGGGATATTAGACTCCACATATAAATTACATCATATAATATAATTCTTTCATTGTCTGACCTATTAATCATAATGCCGTCATGATCCATTTATACCAAATGATAGGATTTCCTTTTAATTTATCAATGGACATTTAGGTTGTATTTCCATATCTTGCCTTGGCTATTATAAATAATACTAGAAAAATGGGTATACAAATACCTCTTTAATATAATAATTTTGTATCTTTTAGACACGGGCCCAGGACTATTATTGCAGGATAATAAGGGAGCTCCGGTTTCAGTTTTTCAAGAAACCTACAGAAGATGGCCACCTGGTAGGAGCATGTTGTATCTCTTCCCCACAAAACACATAGAAATCACCTATTTTTAGAAACAAACACCATGGAAAGGCTGGCCTAGCAGCTACAGAGACAACAGCAGCAGTAACAATCACAAGGGTAAGCAAAGGCATAAGGCTTCAGAGTGTCATCATGAATTCAGGACTCCCAGCCTCAGAGAATAAAGCAGTGAAGGGGCTGGAATCTCCAAAAGAACCAGGTCTCCCATCATTGCTCCCATTATTGCGGGAACCCTGTCCAGTGGGCCTGGGATACAGAGCCAGAGGAGAGGGTCTTGGCGCAGGTCAGGAGGATCAGAGACATGGTAGTCTGAGTGGGAGCCGCTTTATCCACATCCTCACGATAAATAATGTGTTATCCTTTTGAAATTGGTCCTTGTAACAGACATGAGATATTTCATGGTTTTGATTTGCATTTCCCTAATGATTAGTGATGCTGAGTACCTTTCCATGTACATATTGGCTTTCTGAATATCTTCTGCAGGAAAATAAATATTCAAGCATCTGCACATTTTAATTGGATTATTTGGAGGTTTTCCTGTGAGTTGCATGAGTTCCTTATATTTTTATATTAACCTTTTGTCTGTTATATGCAAATATTTTCTCCCTTTCTTTAGATTTCCTTTTCATTTTGTTGTTTTTTTCCTTTATTATGTAGAAGGTTTTGAGTCTAAGGTAATGTCACCTGTGAACATACAGCATTATATTAGTTTCAGGTATAAGATGTAATGATTCAATATTTATCTACATGGAGAGAGAAATGATCGCAAGTCCTGTTAACATTCATCACTATATGCAATTATAACTTTTTGTGATGAAAACTTTAAACTCTATATTGTTTAGCAACCGTCAAATTAATAAATATAATCATCATGCTATAAATTACATCCTCATGATTATTTTATAGCTGGAAGAATATCTCTTCCGACTTTTTACAACTATACCTCACCACTTATTTATTTTTACTCTTGTTTCATTTTCTTTCCATGTCACATCAAAAAAGTTATCACTAAGGAGCTTAATGTGTGAATTAGCATTGTGTGTGTTTTAGGGTAAGTACCCAGCAAAGGGACACTAGATCATATGGGATATTCACATTCTCAACTTTTGAAGGAATGTCTATACTGCTTTTCATAACGGTTTCACAATTTTACGTTCCCACCAAGAATATATAATAGTTCCATTTCTCTGCATCCTCACCAACACTTGTTTTCACACTTTTGGAAAACAGTCATTCTCACAAGGGTAAGGCCCTATCTTGTAGTTGTTTTCATTTGCAAATCCCTAATAAGAAGAGCAATAGAATATCTTTTTGTCTTCTTTGGAGAAGTCTCTATTAAGACCTGAACATTTTTAATTGGATCATCTGTTTATCTATTTTAGGGTTTATGACTTCTTTATATATTTTGGATATTATGGCCTTGTCAGATGTATGATATGCAAATACTTCTTCCATTCAGTAGTCTGTCTTTGCATTTTGATGCATGTTTCCTTATACAGAAGCTATTTAGTGTTATGTGATCCATTCTGCTTATTTTGGATTTTACTTCCCCAGACATTTAACTTAAATTCACAAAAATAACTCTTAGGTCAATATCTCAAAGTTTGTTTTTTTTTTAACTTATGTTTTCCTCTATGTATTTTATGGTTTGGGTCTTAATGTAAATATTTAATCAATTTTGAATTTATCTGTATAGTGTTACATAGTTATTTAGTTTCAACTTTTGATACGTGGACGTCCAATTTTCCCAGTAACACTGAGAGAAGAGAGTGTCTGTCTCAATTTTATGCTCTTGGGTTTTTTGTCATAAATTAATAGTTCATACATGTGTGGGTTTAATTCTGAGCAATCAATTTGATTCCACTGATCTGGGGGTGTATTTTGTTTGTTTGTTTTTGAGGAAGAAAGCAGGCAGGAATGAAGGAAAGTAGGCAGTCGAGTAGGAAGGAAGAGAGGAGGAAGAAGCCTTTGTATGAATTACTTATTTATTTTTTGAGTTGTTACCACCTGGTCCTGGGTAGCAAATCCAACTCCTTGGGTTTTACCTGGGGACTACACCACAGAAAGTCTTCATGTCTGAGCCACCAGGGTGTGCCATGTGTATGTCTGTTGTAATCCAGTACCATGCTGACTTAATTCATATTGCTTTGTAGTATAGTTAGAAGTAAGGAAGCATGACAACCCCATTTTTATTCTTTTTCAGCATTGTTTTTGCTTTTCATGGTCTAATAGTTCTGAATAAATTTCATGATTTTTTGTTCTATTTCTGTGAAGAACATCTGTGAGATTTTAATAATGATTGCATTAAATCTGTATATTTCATAGGCAATGTGATCATTTTAACAATGTTAATTCTTCCAATTCATGAGCATGGAATATTTGTTCTTTTCTTTGTATCTTATACATTGTCTTGTAGCTTGCAAAGTGTAGATCTTTTAGTTCTTAAATTAAGTTATTCTAAAGTATTTCACTTTATTTCATGCAATTGTAAATGGGACTATAAATTTCTAAAATTTCTCCCAGTGTCAACAGTATGAATACAACCACCCCACAACAGTCCAGTGTGCAGTTTTGGTGGTTTTGATTTTATCATTCAAATTGCAAGGGGAACACTGTCAAATAAGAAGGAATGGGTATCCTTCTGTGGCTTAAATTTGTATGAATTAAATACTTTAATACATATTCAGATATTGCATGCTCTACAGGAAAATAGAGAAATGTGAATACCCTCATTGTCCATGATGTCCCCAAAATCAGCTCATTCCAGAATCAACTCTTTTATGTCAAAGTACAAAGTCTTATCTAAATACCTAAATCAAATGTGGAGCAATTTGAGTGATGATTCATCCTGAGGCAGTATCTCCCTAAAGCTCTGAATCTGTGAACTGAAACAAGTTATTAAGTTATGTGCTTTCAAAACACAATGGTGGAATGGGTATAGGATTGACATTTCCATTCCAAAAGAGAGAAATAAGAAAGGATTGACACAAATCCAAAATCAATAAGCACCATTTCCAAATATGTCTTTCTACACAAGGCTGTGGTTGCATAACTAATGTTTTGTGATAACAATGAGGACAGAGTTTTCTAAAGTAATGTTGAAGACAGACAGGCAGGAAAAGAGAGGAGGAAGAAGCATTTCATTCTTTTTCACATATTTGTTCACACTGGTTACTGCCTGCTGGGCCTGGGACTCAAAACCAGTGTTATGTGGCCTATATTCCTTCAGAGGTGATTGGTTTAACCACTTATCCACCAGGACAGACTTTTAATAATAATCTAAGTGAATATATTTTCACGGAAGTAAGAATATTTAATAGGAGTTTATGAACCCTGGAGGGAATTGGTAAGAGAATAAGGTATTACGTACAAAGGCATAATCTACTAAACTGTTATGATTTATAGATAGCTTATAAAATACGAGAACCAGATTCTTAATACAACAAAAATAGGACATTATAATACCAGTAACATTATAATAAAACCTTCAATTTTCCTTCATCAGTTCATTCAGTTCTATTTAATTAACTTTGTTCCACTTGACCTAGCATTAGCAATCTCATGAATTCTACTGATTCTGGATTAGAGTTCTTAAAATCCCAACTCAGTTCACTAGTATGGTCTCAAAGTTCTTTAAACGGTGACATCAGAAGTCTGTATTCAAAGTACCTGGCACTATTTTTTCTATTCCAGATTAGAGTCTCATTACTTGATATTCTTGATGTATTATGGTATATTGTAATCATATGACTGGCATATTAAATATCATCCCTATAGCTCAGTATAAGTCTACAAACTCTATGGCTCCATGCAATGGTACTGTCTGGAGGCACATTGCGGGTAGGGATGTCACACAGTCAGAGCTCTGGAGGGTAGCCAAACTACCATAGCTCCCTGGATATAGATGCTACCCTCTGAAATCTAGGTGTAGGAAACCCAGCCCTGACCCTGTACATATTCACAAACAAATGGCTCTATGATCTGGTCTTATAGAATTGAAGAAGTCAAAAGTTCTTCCCCTTCACTTTGTCCTGTTTTCTGTTTCCTTTAATCTTAGCTATCAGAATTTCTAGTGGTATAATGCCATCTATATGACTGCCTTTTGTTGAGGGGATTGATTGAATCTATGGTTCATTCCCACATTTATCTCTTTATCAAGTGGTTACTGTCAAAGTGTTATCTTCCAAACACACATTATCATCTTTTATAAATTGGACACGCAGAGAATTATGCAAATCTTTAAGTTCTAGCTTCCCTTTGCTTAACAATTCTACCTTCAATGAATTTCTCTCCTCACATTTTATTATAAGCACTAAGGAGGAACAAAGACACCTTCAAAAACTGCTTAAAAGTCACCTGTGCTGAAATATCCAATATTATCACTTGTGAATTTTACATTTTACAAAACACTAGAACATGAACAAAATTCAGCAAATTTCTTTACCACTTAATAGGCAGAATCATCTTCTGTCCATTGTCAAATAATATTTATATTCCTCATTTCTGTCTGAGATTTCATCAGTATGATCCTTATCATTCATATTTCCCTCTATATTGTATTCATGATTATTTGAGTATTCTCTCAGAAAATGGAAGCTTTCTCTATTGCTCTCTCTCTATTTCTCATCTCTCATCACAATCACCTTTAAAATCCAATTTAGAGCAATCTGTGCTTTTTCTAGTACATACCTAGAAACCCTTTCAGCCTCTGCCCTCTACCAGTTTTAAAGCTAATTCCACATTTTTATGTATTTGAAAGAGCAACACCCCTATTTCTCAGTATAAATTTTGATATAAGTTTAGGCTATTCTTACAAAACACCCCAGACTGGGTGGCAGTTAAACAACTGACATGAAGTTTTCACTATTCTAGATACTAACTTAGTCTGAGATTAGGTTATCAGTATGGCTAAATGATGAGAGGTTAGAAACACTTCAGGGTTAGAAACACTTGATTTCTCATTGTATCTTCACATGAAGGAAAGAGAATAGGAGCTTTCTGGGGTCTATTTTATAAGAGAAATAGCATATTGCGGGTACTATTTCATAAATAAATTACCTCCCAACAACACTACTTCCTATTATCCTCACATTAGGGGAGTTAGAATATCAAAACAGGAATTTGGGGGAACATAAACATTGAGTTCATTTCAAAGCATAAAGAAATCAAATTTGTATTTAACAATACTGATAAATAGCTAACATTTATTTAAGTCCTATCTACATTTGACATTGATAATCTCATCTCCATTTTGCAGATGAGAAAAAATACCAGAGAGGTGAAGTCACTTGTCAAGGTTACACACCTAGTTAAGACCAGAGCTAGTGTACAAACTTGGGATATTAACTTTTAAGTTAATCATGTCCTTAGAGCAGGATAGATTTGCAAAAACAAAGTGCACTGAATATGGAAATAATCCATATGTGAACGTCTGCCTAACTAGTTAAGCAGCCACATTTAACCAAAACAGATACCACTAATCTCAGTCTGATAAAAAAATACAATACATGATGATTTCTAATAATGAAAACTTGTAAATAAGCTAATTTTCTAACAAAAGTTGAATGTTACAAAAAATTTGACTCTCATAGTAATAAAATTAGAATGTGTCCATTATTCATTAGTTTACAAAATGCACTGAATAGTTATATACTAGGCATTCCTCTATGTGCTAGGGAAACAGAAGTGAACAAAAAAATGTCCTTGACCACCCATGAAACTTACAAAGAAAATGACATGAGAAAATACTTAAAAGGTTAGGTTAAAAAGATAAAATTACGTAATTATGATGAAGTAAATTACATATGTAAATATGTACATGCATGAGAAAAAGTTAAAGGTAATATATCAGTAAGTCCAAAATATTGCTTCTGTGCAGAAATATCTATAATGTATAGGTAATTTTATAATTTTATATATTATTCACATTGACTATAATAAACATTTGTCAATAATACATTTTTATATTTTAGTTTTGGGTTCATAAATATATTTGGTTTACTAGCTACTTTCATAGGCATTAGATCATTCACAACAGGTCTGTAATTCAATGTTCTCAAATAGTAAATGCTTTATAGTAATGATCCAAATAAGCCATTATCAAGCTTTTCTTAAGTGGCCAGAAGGCAAATATTTTAGACATTTAAAGTCATTTCCTACTACTATTAAATGCTGCTACCGTACCACAAACTATCAATAGATCATATTTACACCAGTAAGTGAGGGTATATTCCAACAACATTTATTTACAAAAAAGTTACTGGGCAGGGTGATTTCCTGTCAAGATGGTGGCCTGGTAGGAGCGAGACAAATATCCTTCCCCACAGAGTAACTAGGAATTCACCTATTTCAGAAAAAAAGCACTGAAAAAGAGCAGGCACAGATGCAGTAGGGACAGAGCAGCAATCACAACAACACATGGTAGGTGAAAACTTCCAAGTTCAGAGCTACATGCAAGACTCAGAATCAGAATTCTGGCCGTGGCTGAGGGGGTGGAACTGTAGGAAAAACCAGCCCTCCAGGAATCGCAAAAGCACAGGAGAACCCACTCACTGGAACCTGGACATGAAACTTGGGGAAAGGGTCTAGGTGCAGGGCAAGAGAGGCACCAGTGGCCCAGTTAACAGAACAGAGGGAGAAAATTACACTGAGCACTGCCATAATGGGAAGACAGTGAGATCACCCACCCACACACACCCTCCCAAGATATTGATCCAGAGCTGAGGCCCAACCCACTCTCACTTAGGCTTAAGGGAGAAGAGTCTCGTGAGGTGGAAACTGTCAATGCTACCCACTTACACCACCTTGTGGGTGTAGGTGAAACTGCACCTGATTGCCAATTGTGTGTCAACAGTAGTGATCATTGCGGTTAGGAGCTGAGACCCTGGGGAAAGTCTCTGCATCCCTCACACAAAGACCAACCCCATAGACTGAATATTTGGGCAGCAATACAGTCTATATAAGAACTTCAAAAAAATTTAACAAGTGGTGATGCCATGAAGCTCAAAAAATCCCAGTGTACAAGATCCAGTGCAAGTCAATACCATAAAAAAGACCATCAATGCAGGAAAAACTAATTCACAGAAACATAAACAAAATGCCAAACAGAGCAAAGAAACAGAGAAATATACATGAAATGATGGATACAATAAAAATCCAGGGGCAAATTTGAATGCAACAGACGTCTCCAAACTATCTGAGGATGAATCTAGGGCAAGAGTAGTAAAAATACTCATGGAAATCAAGAAAACAATAGAGGAAGAAAAAGAGAACAACAAAAAAGAAAGAAAAATGATTCAGGTAAAAAAAATATGACAAAGATATAAAGAAAACAATAGCTGACACAAAGAATTCAACAGAGAGACTGAAGAATAGGATGGACGAAGTCTCCAAGAGAAACAATGAGCTAGGAAACAGGGCAGAGGAATGCACTCAAGCAAACCAGGAAAGAAAAAATAATGAAAAGAATTGAAGACAGTATTCAAGATCTATGGGATAGCATCAAATGAAACAACATTTGCATTATAGTGATTCCAGAAGGAGAAGAGAGAGAAAGGGGGGGGCAAAAACTGTAACTGAAGAAATAATAGCAGAGAACATCCCTAAGCTTAAGAATGAAGCAAGCCTTCAGACCAGGAAGCACGAAGAGTTCCTAGTAAAAGAAACCCAAATAGATTTACACCTAGACACATTGTCATTAAAATGTCAAAAATACAAGATAAAGAAAAATTCTTAAAAACACCCAGAGAAAAAAGAGTCACATACAAAGGAGTCTCCATAAGATTATTAGCAGATTTCTCACTGAAACTCTACAGGCCAGGAGGGAATGGTATGACACTCAAAAGTTTGAAAGAAAAGGATTCTCAACCTATGATACTATACCTTAGAGATTATCATTCAGAACTGAAGGAACAATAAAAAAGCTTTTCCAATAAGCAAAAGTTAAAGGAATTTATCAACATAAAACCAGTTCCACAAAAATTACTAAAAGATGCTATGTAAAGCATTAAGACATCCAACTTGAAAACAGTTCAAAAGCAAATTTTAAAAGTGGGTAACAGGAGAAAACAGAACAAAAATGTGTATGGTTAGAATGAGAGGAAGACTACTCTACTTTCAAATAAATATAGGAAATAAACATAGAATTCTTAATGTTAACTTCAGAGTAAGCTCAATACACATATTGAGGGAAAAAGCAAAGAGGAAAACAAAAAGGGAAAGCAATCAAAACAAAGCCACACCCAATCCACCTAAGAAGAGAAAAAGAAGAACAAAGTCACTGGTACAACACAAAGAAAACAAATTACAAAATGACACTAAACAGCTACATATCAATAATCACCCTAAATGTTAATGGATTGAACACATCAAACAACACAGAGTGGCTGAATGGATTGAAAACCTTAAGCCAACCTTCTGCTGCATTCAGAAAACTCATCTACTTTCAAAAGATAAACAAAGACTCAAAATCAAAGGTTAGAAGACAATCCTACATTCAAAAGCAACTGCAAAAAAACAGGAACAGCCACATTGAAATCTGATAAAATAGACTTCCAACAAAAGCAGAACAAGTAACAGAGATGGACATTATATAATGATTAAAGGATCAATCCAGTAAGAAGACATCAAGCTTATTAACATATATGCACCAAATGAAGGAAAATCAAAATATATTAAGCAAGCATTAATAGAATTGATGAGAGACAGTGACAGCAAAACAATCAGTAGGAGACTTCGACACTCCACTTACAACAATGGACAGGACAATCAGGCAGAAAATTAACAGGGAAACAGCAGCTTTAAATGAACAGTTAAATGGAGCAGTTAGGACTAATAGACATATACCAAACACTTTATCCAATAACTACAAATTCCACTTTCTTCCAAAGTGCAGAAGGAACACTGTCAAGGATAGATCATATGTTGGGACACAAAGCTAACTTCAAGAAATTTAAAAGATTGAAACTTATCAAGTATCTTCTCTGACCACAATGGCTTAAAACTAGAAATAAATCACACAAAGAAAGATGGAAGACCCCAAATTAACTGAAGACTAAACAATATACCTCTGAATGACACTTGGGTAAAAGAGGAAATCAAAGAGGAACTTGAAAAATACTTAGAGACAATTGAGAATGATGACACAAGCTACAAGAATCTATTGGATGCAGCAAAGGCAGTAGTTCATTGCACTCCAGGACTACCTCAAGAAAAAAGAAAAATCACACATAAACAATCTAACACTACATTTAGAACTAGAGAAAAAGAACAATTAAAGCCAAATATCAGTAGAAGAAAGGAAATAAAAATTTGAGCAGAAATAAATGAAATAGAAAACAAAGAGCAAAACCAGAAGATCAACAAAACTAAGTGTTGATTCTTTGAAAAAATGAACAAACTTGACAAACCATGGTTAGACTCACAAATAAAGATAGAGATAAAACTCTCATAACTGGAATCAGAACTGAAAGGGGAGAAGTTACAACAAATATCACAGAAATCTAAAACATCATAAGAGGCTACTATGAACAACTCTATGCTAACAAAGTAGAAAAATTTGAGGATATGGGCAGATTTCTAGAAAAATAGAGTCTTCTAAGACTGAACTGGAAAGAATTAAAACACCTGAACCAAACAATAACAAGCAAAGAAATTGAGGACACATTCAAAAGTAGTCCTGAAAATAGGAGCCCAGGTCCAGTCTTTTTTTAATGAGTTTTACCAAACATTCAGAGAAGAATTAATATACACTCTTCTCAAACTCTTCCAAATTACTGAAGATCAGGGATCTCTCCCAAGTACTCTGTATAAGGCTAACATTACATTGATACCAAAAACTGATAGAGACATCATCAAGAAAGAAAATTAACTCTAATGAACATAGATACAAAAATTCTCACCAAAATATTAGCAAACCAAATCCAACGGTGTATCAAAAAGATCATCCATCATGACCAAGTGAGATGTAAGGATGGTTCTACATACATAAATCCATTAACCTAATACATCATGTCATGTAAGAAGAAAAATCACATAATCATATTAATAGATGCAAAGAAAGCTTTTGACAAGATTCAGCACCAATTAATGAGGAAAAACCCTGCATAAAACTGGGATAGAAGGTATATTCATCAACTTAATAAAGGTCATAAATGAAAAACACACAGTCAACATCATAGTCAACAGCAAAAAATTGAAAGCATTTACTCTAAGTTCAGGAACAAGGCAGGGCTGTCCACTCTCACCACAGCTATTATCCAACAGCTATAAGGCAAGAAAAAGAAATAAAAGGAATTCAGATTGGAAAGGATGAAGTAAATCTCTCATTATCTGCAGACACCATAATCACATATATTGAAAACCCTAAAAACTGTTTCAAAAAATTACTAGAACTAATCAATGAATACAATAAAATGGCAGGCTATAAAATCAATACACAAAAATCCATCACATCCCTATATGCAAACAACATGATAGAAGACAATGAAATCAAGAAAATCACACTTGTTAAAATAGAAGTAAAAAGCAAGTATCTTGGAATATATTTAACAAAGGAAGTGAAAGATCTGTACTGTGAAAACTGTAAGTCCTTCTTAAAAGAAAGAGAGGAGGATACAAAGAAGTGGGAATACATCCCCTGCTCATGACTGGGAAGAATCATCATCATCAAATGGTTATCTTACCTAAAGCAATATACAGATTTAATGCAACCCCCATTAAAATCCCCCAGGCTTATTTACAGGAAATAGAAAAAATAACTTAAAATTTGTATGGAACAACAAAAGACCTTGAATAGCCAAAGCAATTATGAGAATGTATCTGGAGGAATTACACTCCCAGACACTGAGCTATACTACAAAGGGATAGTGATCAAAACGGTATGGTACTGGGACAGTAACAGAAACACAGACCAGTGGAATAGAACTGAATCACCAGAAACTGACAGTTAATGTATGCTAAAGGAGCCAAAAGCATACAATGGAGAAAGGAAAGTCTTTTCAATAAATGGTGTTGGGATAACTGGATAGCCACATGCAAAAGAATGAAGCTGAATCACTCTCTAATACCATTCACAAAATTAACTCAAAATGGACTAGATACTTGGACTTAACACTGGAAATCATAAAATTATTGGAAGACAGCATAGGAAAGACATTCCATGACATCAGCCTAAGGGAGGCCTCTGGGGACTCAACTCCAGCAACATGGGAAACAAAAAGAAAAATAAACAACTGAGACTACATCAAACTAAAATTGTTTTCTTCACAGGAAAAGAAAACATCACCAAAACCAAAAGGCAACCTACTAACTGGGAGAAGATATTTTCATTTCATTTCTTAAAAGGGCTTAATATCTAAAATATACAAAGAACTCAAAAAACTCAATAACAGAGAAACAATCTAATCAAAAATGAAAGGAGGAATTGAAGACACATTTTTCCAAAGAGGATGTACAGATGGCCAACAAGCACATGAAAATATGTTCCCACAGGCCAGTTATCAGAAAAATACAAATTAAAACAACAATGAGATATCACATTATACCCGAGAGACTGGCTACTATCCAAAAGGCTGGAAACAACAAATGTTGGTGAGGATGTGGAGAAATGGGAACACTTTTGCACTGTTGGTGGGACTGCAAATTGGTGCAATCCCTATGGAAAACACTATGAAGATTCTTCAAAAAGTTGAAGATGGACATCCCACATGATCCTGCTGTCCCACTTCCAAATATTTATCGAAAAGATACAAAAACATGCATTTGCAGAGATTTACTCATCCCAATGTTTATTGCAGCCCTATTCACAATAGCTAAGAACTGGCAACTACCTAAGTGATTAGTTTCAGATGAATGGATAAACATTGATACATATATACAATGGAATGCTATATAGACCTCAGAAGACATGAAATCCTGTCATTTGAATCAACATGGATGGATCTAGACAGGATTATGCTAAGTGAAAGAGGTCAATAGAAGAAATATAGATACCAAATGACCTCACTCATAGGTGGAATTGAATAAACAATACAAAGGAACAGATGAAAAAAATCAACCCTTGGACACTTGCAACAAAACTGAAGTTACCAATAAGGAATGGGATGGGATTGTGGAGAGGAGGGGCAAATCGCAGAGCCCACTGCGCAATGGTGAAAAACACTTGGTGGAGTGCAGGGTGTGCTGACATATATATGAGGAATGGGGAACCTATACATATGAGTTTATTTTAAGGTGCAAAAATTTAAGAAATTTAAAAAATAAAAAAGCCAGTGGATAGGATTTGGCACACGGGCCATAGTTTGCCAACACTACTTTAACTTCACAACAACATAAACACAAATTTATTTTTACTTCCACTAATCTCTTTCAACATCCTTGATAAATATTAACCATCATTTACAGAGGATAGGACTAAGGCTCAGAGGGAGGAAATATCTTGTCCAAGATGACACAACTCATTGAGTGAGCTGTTAAAATAAGTTCCCATGGAAATGTCAAATTCCTTATTGCCTGAAAAGCTATAAATATGTAAATGCTAATTTTAAACTTTCTAAGTAAGATTATTCTTTAGTGGAATCTTACTCTGAACCATATTGGAAAATAAAAATTATCACTCTTTAATTTATCCTTTACAAAATAAATCTATTTTAATATATTAGATTCTTTTAAAAAAATGAATTCACTGCATACTGCCTGAGTCATAAGTCATCTGTGGAGTCTTAAGTGATATCTTTTGATTTATTTTACACAGAGAGAAATAGGGAATGTTTATCCTTCTTAAGAGGCACTTGGTAGCAGATAGCTGAAGACTTACCAATGTTAATCTCATCATCAGTCAAAGTGTCCCCAATGAAATCAAACTGAAAGGATTGCAGAGTCTGGGAGAATTTCTGAACAGCTGAGGAATAATCTGTAAAGAAAGGAGAACAGAAGAAATAATCAGCATTACTGTCCTTCAACTCATGTGCTCATATTTATTAGGGCAGATAAAATAAAAGCGAAGGGAACTGCTCCCAGGCAGGTAGGACTTGTATTTAATGAAATTAAGTTTTGGAACATATTTTATACTCATCTCCTATTTTCTGGTCTGTTCTAGCCAAAGTTTTTAAGACAAAAATTACATAACTGTACTCCTCAGAGTCTCCTTAAGCATTTACTGAGCACTCATTATGGGAAATTGACTAGATGCTTTCATGCTTCTCAATGAATGGAAAAAATGGTACATGTGGTATGATTACACTTGACAAAAAAAATTTAAGTATACAAAACAATTCTGGGAGATTATATGTAAATGAAAATATATATAATATGTAATCTCCTTTAATTTTGCAAAGGATATATACACACAACTCAGGACTAGCTGCCTCTCTAAGAAATGGAGAGGAAGGGAAAAACAGACCTCGCTATTTTTGTAATATTTTATTTAGAAAAAAAGAGCAATGATGCAAATATAACAAAATGTTTGTCTTTGGGGTAGGAGTAGATACAGTGATGTTTACTATGATTGTACTTTTAAATTTGCATTGATAGCAGTAGTAGTAAAAACGACGGTGATGATGATGGTGAAAATAAGAATCTGGCTCTTCCCTGTGGCTTTTCTAGGTGGTCCAAGTTTCCTACAAGATGTTTGTGGCAGCAACTGGCAGTTCAACACTAGCAGCAGGGGTTAAGGACACAGAGAAATCCAAAGAAAATGTCAAAACCTGGCACCCAAGTAGGTTGCTATGTTGTCAGTGCTTTTTTTGCTTGCTGTGACTTTTGAAAGTTGTACTGAATTCCAAGTTCACAGTAATGCTCTCTGGGGGAATTCTACCTTTGTAATCCTTCTTAAAGTTATAACCAATAGTTAAGAATCTGGCTAGGGGCCAGGGAAAGGTTATACTGCTTGGGTATTTAATTTGTCCCCCAGACTGCAGTTTCCTGGGTCCTGCTCAACCTTATTAACATCTGAAAAGATTGTCTTTTTCAGATTTACTGAGTATGAGGCACATTTCTAATTCCCAAGGGAAAACTACAGTTCCCATTGGCAAAGCTTCTGCAAAAGTCTCAACCTTGAGAGAAAAAAAGCAGGAGAATTCTGGGCCAAAATATGACAGAGGGCGAGTCTTTATAACTTTCCCATTATTTCTCCTACTCTAATTGGTCATTTGTGGAATTTCATTTTAAAAAGCAGAGTTTAAAGCCTTCAAATCATAAGACCATACACAGTCACTATGCCTGTGCACAGAACTACAAGATGTGAAGCAGATCCTGCTACCTGAATGCAAAAAAGATAGCAGACTTCCCTTGGAGACAAATTTGCTTCTTTAAAGTTAAAGGAAGGCATATAATATTCTTCAGAGAGTGACTTCTCCATTATGGCTAGCTTTTAGGTCCACTCAAACTTACAGAGAAAGGAACCAAAAGGCTTCCATTTCAAGTTCACACTCAAGCCCCTATTAAATCATAATTACAGTATATATAATGGTGGTCGAGAAATGTAATGTGACATGTGATATTATGCAGCCACTTGATAATTCAAAGAATAAATACATGTGTAAATACACACATACAATCACATCCCCACATATGAAAAGATGATGACAAAATACATAAAAATGTGCATATTCATAGTGAGTACCTATCCAAAGCCCAGTATCATTTAGAATAAACTCACATGACTCTTAAGAGACACTATTCATACTCCTAAGGACAAATAATTGTCAGAACCCCCACAAGAGCAAGCCTTAGACCACGGATTAAAGTTCGGATACCAGGGCAGTGAATTGCCTCTGGCTCCACCACCCAGTCATGGAATGCATGTGATCATCCAGATTGATAAGGAAAGCTGATGACAAGTCTGACATGTGAGCTACGTCTCATGAGTAATACGTGACCAGGACGGACCCTCCACTAAGAAACAAAGGAATGACACAAGTTGAAGAAGACCACCAATAACTTCAAAAGACATGTCACCTTGCCCAATCAGGAACTGAAACCTGGTCTGCCAACCTCCTCTCTCCATCCCCTTTCCTCGCCATGTGGGTTTTTTTCCTTAAAAACTCAGGCTGCCAGCAAGGCAAACTGAGTCTTAGCCTCCCTTGGCTGGCTCCATCCTCTCTCTCTGCTCCCCACTAATGAACCCCCAACTTGCTTACTCCTGTGCCTGTCTGATATGTGAAGCGACCCTGAACCCACAGGTTCTGGACCTCCCTTGGTCAGCTCTACTCCTTAACCCTGTAATTAAATCTCTGCTTGGTCACTTGCCTAAATCTGTCCTGGATTCTTTGAGCGACCCGAATCCCACAATAATGACAGGTAAACTTTCTCAATTCTTTTTCCTACTCCACTCCAGTACAAACCAAAGCCATTTTAATCTTATGATGTTAATAGCTATACAATCCAGAAAGATACATGTTTCTCAAATTCTAATTCTTAAAGTTGCTATGTTGAAGAAGAGTTTAGAATGGGATGCCCCATACCTACAAACTGCTCAGTTTTGTTGCAAACTTTCAAAATTAGTTAGTTGAAAGCTGACTGGATGGAGCAAATTCAAGCACCAGTGAAAGAACAAAGCAGGGAATCCCTTCAAGATCATGCAGGCCATGACAGAGGGACAGTTCAGGATGGGATGTTGCCTATCTGCAAACACCTCAGGAGTTTCTCAGGCTTGGAAATCTGCAGGGGAGCAGAGTACAGGGAAATGACAAGATAAATCAAATTAAATTTCAAATTTAAACAAAGATGTAGTAAATTCCTTCTTGACACCTTAAGGGAGAACACTGGTGCCAGAATTAATCTTGTTACAGACATCTGTTTAAAGGAGTCTCAGGATGTCCTCTGCTTATCTCACATGAAATTGCCCACCACAACTGTGTTATCCTTTAGTGATTTAAGAAAACTCCTACTCTTAAATTGCCAAAGCAGTGTATATATTTACCTGCTCAGCCAAACCTAGATGCAGCTCTTCCTGCCCAGGAGACAGTCTCCTGCTTTGCTTTCTTTCTCCTTCATTTTCTCTAATAAACTTATAAAACTGCACTCTGGTGCTCAAGAATTCTTTCTTCAATCATTCCATGCTGGACCCCGGAGGCCTCCCCCACACCCCCACACTTACCACCCACTCTCTGCATCAGCAACAGGGTCATTAATTTCATAGACTTCTTCTGTCAAGTATTTACAGGATGTTACCTTCTTATCTCACCTGATACAGCCCACAGCAGTTGCTTGACCTTTGATGATGAAAGCACTCCTTTCTTATTCTGTAATGTATCAATAGCCTAACCTGAAAAGTCCTCAGGCCCAGAGAGTAGATATGTATATATCCCTCCAATCATTAACACAGCTCTTTCTGCCCTTGAGAACTCTATCTCATGCTTCTGCTTTCTTTCTCTAAAAATTCACAAACTGAATTCCTTCTCTCCTTCCCTCCCCACTCCCACCCTGTTTGACAACCAATATCTTATGTTCTGTGGGGTTTTGCTGGGGTTTAACACTATTTGTTTCATTTCACGATATTCCACATCCTTTTTATGGTTGCTGTTCTGACTTATTTCCCTTCACATGATCCCCTCCAGTTCCATCCAGATTGTTGCTAAGGGCACAATTTCATTTATTTTAGTAGCTGCATAGAATTCCATTGGGTATATATACTACAGCTTCTTTATCTAGTCATCTATTGATGGGCATTTAGGCTGTTTCCATGTCTTGGCTATTATGAACTATGCTGCTGTGAACATAGGGGAGATATTTTTTCCTGATTAGAAATGTTACACTCTCTAGGTATATGCATAGGAGAGGGATTGTTGGATAAAATGGTAGCTACATCTCTTTCTTTATAAGAAAAGGTACAGGCAGGAATGAAGGCAAGTAAGCAGACAGACAGCGAGAAAGAGGATGAAGCATTTTATTTTATTTCCATTTAGTTGTTCACATCGGTTGTCCCCCACCAAACAGAGAATCTAACCCAGGGGTATGTGACCTGCGTCCATCAGAGGTAATTGCCCTAACCACAGCTCCAACAAGGCACACCTCCATCTTTATTTTGAGGAGGAATCTCCACCACATTTTTTCAGAGAAGTACTAATTTACATTATCACCAACAGTGAAGGAAGTTTGTTTTGTTTTTCTCCACTCCATCTCCAACAATTGTTATTTCTAGACTTTTGGAAATAAGCTGTTCTTAGTGGTGGGTGAGGTGATATTTCCTCATATTTTTAATTTGCATTTCTCAGATGACAGAACATTATTTCATGTGTCTATAGGCCATCTATGTGTCTTATTGTAAGGGGTGTCTATTCAGCTCTTCTGCCCATTTTTTGAGTGGTCCTTTACTTTTTTTGTTGAGATGTGTGAGTTCTTTGTGTATTTTGCAGATTAAGCTCTTGGCTGATGTATTTTGTGTGAATATCTACTAAAATTCAATGGGTTGACTTTTTGTTTTAATGATGGTTTCTTTCACTGTACAAAAGCTCTTTTGTTTGTTGTAGTCCCAACTATTTAGGTTTATTCTAGCTACTTTTGCTGTAGCTATCAGCATTTTTCTCACATTTTCTTTCAAGCATTTTATGGTTTCAGGTCTTATGTACAGATCTTATGTCCAGAACTCTTAGGTCCAGAGTTAATTTTTGTGTCTGGTGCTAATTAATAATCTAGTTTTATATCTCTTGTGGTGTCTTCCAGTTTTACCAGCACCATTTATTGAATACTCTTTCCTTTTTCCATTGTATGCTTTTGACTCCCTTGTCAAAAATTAACTGCCCAATGGTGACAGAACACAATGGACAATTGTGAAGAACACTTGATGATTTGGTGGAAGGCAGGGTGTGTTGACATGTATCTGAGGAATGGGAAATCTATACATATGTGTATAGATTATCTTGATGTGTAGAATGTTACACACATATACAAATACATATTTTATATATATATATTTAAGTACCCATAGAAGTGTGGAGTGTGGATTTATTTCTGGGCTCTAAATTTTATTCCACTGATCTGTGTGACTGTTTTTGTTCCAGTACCTTACAGTTTTAATGATAATTACTTTGTAGTACAGTTTGAAGTTGAAATATGTGATTACTGGACTATTCTTGTTTTCTTATTGGGTTAGCTTTGGTTATCATTTGTGATTCCAAATAAGTTTCATTATTATTAACTTGATTTCCTTAAAAATATCTCTGGAATTTTTATGGGAATTGCATTAAATCTGTATATTGCTTTGAGTAGTATCGTCAATTTAATTAAGTCAATTATTGCAATCCAGGAGCACGGAATATTCTTCCATCTCTTTCCACATCCTTTCTCTGAAATCCTTGTGCCTTCTATTCCTTTTGCTAAGGTCTTTTAGTTTTCATTGTAGAGGTCATTTACCTCCTTCATTAGGTTTATTCTCAGGTATTTAACCTTTGCTGGTGCTGCTGAGAATGTTATTTCCTTATTAATTTCTTTTTCCTCTACTTCACTATTTGTGTATAGGAATGCTAGTGATTTTTGAATGTTGATTTTATATCCTGCCACTCTGCTACATTTATTTATTGCTTCCTGAAGTCTTTTGTGTGGATTTTTTTAGTATTTCACAGATATAATATCATATCATCTGCAAATAAGGATAGTTTCATTTCTTCATTTCCAATATGAATGTTAGCACTCTTTTCTTCCCTTATTGGTCTAGCCAAGACTTCCAGGACTACACTGAATAGAAGTGGTAATGCAATCTTCTTGTTCCAGATCTTAGGGGAAAGGCTTTCCATTTTTTACCATTGAGTATCATGGTGACTGTGGTTTTGTTATATAATGCTTTTATTATGTGAGGTACATCCCTTCTATTGCAATTTTGGTGAGGATTTTTTGTGTAAATAGGTATTAAATCTTGTCAACTGCTCATTGTGAATCTACTGATAAGATCATAAGATTCATTGTTTTTCTCTTGGCTGACGTGGTGTCTAACACTGATTGATTTGCATATGTTGAACCATTTTTGCATCTCTGAAATGAATCCCACTTGATTGTGGTGTATATTTTTTATTGTGCTGTTGAGTTTGGTTTGCTAGGATTTGGGTGGGGACTTTTGAATCTATATTCATCAATGATATTGAATAATAATTTTATTTTTTGGTGAGATCTTTGTCAGCTTTGGGGATCAGGGTAACATTGGCCTCATAAAATGTATCTGGGAGTTTTTCTCCTATTTAATTTTGTGAAATAGATTAAAGAGCATGGGGATTATGTCTTCTTTGAATGCTTGGTAGAATTCACTGGTGAAGTCATCTGGATGTTTTGTGACATATTGATTACTGCTTCAATTTCTGTGCTTGTCATTGGTCTGGTCAAGATATCAATGCCTTCCTGGTTCAGTTTTGGTAGGTTATATTTTTCTAGGAATCAGTCCATTTCTTCAAGGTTGATAAATTTATTGGCATATAATTATTTATAATAGTGTTTCATTATCCTTCATATTTCCCTTCTGCAAGTTATAATCTCATCCTCTTCATTTCTGATCCTTGTTATTAGGGTCTTCTGTATGTTCTTTGTGAGTTATTAAGGGTCTATTGATTTTATTTTTTGAAAGAATCAACATTTGGTTCTGTTGATCTTTTAGATCTTTAGTTTTTCTTTTCATTTATTTCTGCTATAATTTTTATTATTTCCTACCTTCTGCTAATTGTTGGCTATGATTGTTCTTCCTTTTCTTGTTCTTCAGGTGTAAGGCTAGAGATTTGTGTTCTTTCTTGGTTTTTGACGTGTGGTTGTATGGCTATAAACTTCCCCCTCACAACTTCTTTAGCTGCATCCCATGTATTCTTATTGCTCATATCTTGATTTTCATTTATTTCCAGGTAAGTATTTATTTTATCTTTAATTTCATTGATGATCCACAAGTTGTTCAGAAGCATGTTGTTCAATCTTTACATGTCTGTCGTTCTTGCAATTTTGCTTTCTGGTCCATTTCTAATTCCATCCCCTGTGGTCAGAGAAGATGTTTTCTATAATTTCATTCTTGCTAAATTTGCTGAGACATATTCTGTCTCCTGAGATGTGGTCTATCCCTGAAAATGTTCCATGTACACTTGAGAGGCATGGATATTCTTTTTTGTTGGGGTAGAACACCCTCTATGTCTGTTAAGTTTATGTGCTCCATTGTTTCATTTAGAGTTCTTATTTATCCGTTGATTTTATGACTATATGATCTATCTATTGCTATAAATGGAGTACTGAAGTCCCGTATTATTGTTATGTGATAGTCAATGTATGCTTTTAACTCTGTAATTGTTTTATATACTAAGATGATGGAACACTGAGTTCATGTATGTTAATGAGTTATTTCTTCTTGATGAATTACCCCCCTTGATCACATAGTGGCTCTTCGTTGTCTCTAGATATCTTTTTCAGGTGGAAGCTTACCTTATCTGAAATTCGTATTGCAGTTTCTGATTTCTTTTCATCACTGCTGCTTTTATATATTTTTCCATAGTGCTTGACTTCAACCTGTTTGTTTTTTATTCTGATATGAGCTTCTTATAGGCATAATATTGATGGATGTTGTTTTTTCATCCATCCAGTCACTCAGTGACTTTTGATTGGTGTGCTTAGTCCAATCAAATTTAGGGTACTAACTGATACATAGAGCTTTATGCTGTCATTTGAGCCTCTGTTTTCTATGGTTTTCAGTATCTATTGCTTTGTTTCCCATTTATTGTTATTTACTTTTTACTCTCCATAGTTTTCAGTGTTGGTTCTTTCAATTTCATCTACTTCCCAGCTATGCAACTGTTAAGAGTTTGGTTTTCTAGCTGTCATTTGGATTATCACTGCTTTCACATCTCTTTGTCTTTTATGAACTTTTGCCACATCCTATTTATACGCTCATATGTATTCCATATTTTTATTCCCCCACTGGTTATTGTGTTCTCTTCTCTTGGACCTCTCTGTTTCTACATTTGCTTTCCTGATTATCACTATGCTCATGGTTTGGTGGATCTTTCTTTTCTTTTATCCTGTGTAGGACCCCTTCAGGGTCCCTTGAATAGAAATTTTGTTCGTGGAAAAATCCATTAATTTTTGTTTATCATTGAAGACTTATTTCTCTGTCATATTTGAATGACAGTTTTTCAGGGTAGAGTATTCTTGGCTGGTAGTTTCTGTCTTTCAGTATTTTGAATATGTCATTCCATTCTCTGCTCATCTGTAATGTTTCTATTAAGATGTATGATGATAAATGGGTGTACCTTTGTAGATTATGTTTCTCTTTTCTCTAGCAGTCTTGAGTGGTTTTTCTTTGTCATTGACTTTTGCTAGTTTTACTATGCTGTGTCTAGGAATAAGTATCTTTATATTTGTTCTTCCTACTTCTTCCACATCCATGGTTGCTTTTTGTGATAGATGTGAGAAGTTCTATGCTATTACTTCTCTGAGTAAGTTTTCTATATTTTTTTCTCCTCTCCTTCTGGTATACCTATGATTTTATATTTGTACTTTTTATGGTGTCTGATATTTCTCACAGGATTTCTTCATTTTTCCTCAGTCTTGTTTCTCTATGATCTTGTCTTCAATTTCTGGGACTCATTCCTCTGCATGATTGAGTCTGTTTATGAATTTTTCCATGTTTATCTTCAATTCCTTGACTGTGTCTTTTATCTCTACCATTTCTGGTAGGACTTTTTTCCTTGGTGATGTTTTCCTTTGATCTGTCACAATCTTCTCATTGCCTTTGAGTTGTTATGTATGATTCCTGCATCTCATTCAGCTTTTTTATAACTATTTTTTTGGAATTCTTTCTCTATTAAGTTGTCCCATTCAATATCAATGGAGTTCTTTTCTGGGGAGGTCTTGTCATATTCCTCTCTTTGGGCACTTCATACTTTTTTGAGTGACTTTGCTTTTGACATGGCTTTCTTCACTACCCTTTTTTAATGTTAGATTTCTTTCTGAGAGGGAATTTTGCATCCTGGTGTGGTAAGCATCATATGCTTGGCTTCCATGGGTTGGGGACCTTTTTCCCTCTTTGAAATGCTTACTTTTGGAGGGCCACAAATCCTTTTTTGGTGGTGTACACTGGCTTCTATGGGGATAAGGGGTAACTCTCTCTTTTGTGCCACTGATAAGCTCTCCAATCCAAGGGCTTGACTTTATAAGCCGACCCTGTGAGTTCTGTGGAGCCCACAGCTCACCAGCACAGGAGGCAGGAAGTTCAACATAAGTCCTTGTCTTGAACACCTGTGTAGTTTCTGTAATTCTTTAGGGTAATTGATCTTGTTCTTGCTCCCCCTCCCAGCTCCTTGGCCAGGGTGCGAGATTGCTTT